>SOPF01029190.1:0-62517 GCA_012979155.1 Hypericum perforatum
AAGACATACATGACAAAATCGAATTGAAGTCACATTATTGTCATCAAAACAGAACAGTGCCTCATAACATAGTGGAACCAATAGAAGAACAAAAGGTCACAGTACAGAACAGAACCTCGTCAATATAGACCAAGAAAACCAAGCTAAACTTCAAGAAAATAGAACAAGGATAAGCAGTCGATAAACCTCCATTAATCATTACAAACAAATAAACACAAACGAATGAAATTAGTTACTTGGCCCAAACGTTAAATATAATTTAAATCAAAAATACCTCTAATTGAAAATAACTTACCTCGTACCCATAGAAGAGGAGTACTTTCTTAATTATATATTTTTATAGTCGTAAAATTTAAACTCTAAAACTCTACGAATGAATTTTAAAAAATTTTACTATTTCAATTCACTTCATTTTACCAAATTTTCTGAACTTTGTAAGGGATGAGATGATAATAGCTGGAGTTGTGATTTCTGGGGAGAATTTAGCAATGATTTTGCTGCGTCTCCCTTCTTTAGGGCTACAAGGGAATACTAGATGCAATGCTGGTATTTTTCCAACAGATCTAGAATATTCATAGCAACCGCATCTGATTCCTAATAGCTTTCCCACTCATAAAAAATTGGGATCATTTTGGGAAGGGTCTGTCCAGTCCACCCGAATAATTTTTTAGTTGAAGGAATGACTATAGAACCCAGAAATCAAACATTTTTGTTGAATTTAATTTTGTAATCCATGGCTCAAAAAAATTGCAAGGTCTCAGATATTGACAATATGTAAAGAGAATGAGGCTAGGATGTGTCAAAATGGGAGTCAAGTAGCCAACTTAATTCCAAGGGTCACCAAATTGTCAAACTAGAATTATTATTGATCCGAATAATAAGTGATTTGATTTTTTTTTCAAATCTTACTAGCTGAAAAATCATCGTTAAAGGAATTTCTTCTTAGTCATGGCTCGAGTGCGGTACACGAGAGAGCTAGACAAATAAAACGTAGCACCTCCTCCCTCCTAGGAAGTAGGAAGAGATAGTTTCAACGTAGAAGCGAGTTTCCTGTTTTCCCACGTAGAAGAAAGAGAGGTGGAGGCGGCTAACGGTCAAGCCTTAAATGCAAAGGGTGGGGAAGAGACGGAGACCCATCGACGTGATTGGCTCTCTTTACCCATTTATTGCCACAGCTCAACCCCAACCGCCGAGGAGAGACGACTTCCTTCCGTGGGTCTTTCTCTGCCTCCCTCTCCCTTTGGAATTGGTCAATTCTTGCTTCCTTCTTCCCCACATGAATTCATCTTCCATACTAGTCAGCATTGTAACATTCTGGAATCGAAATCCGAATATTTTTGAAATTGAATTAGTCAAGTGTCGAAATATCAAATAATTATGAATTCATCACTAATTAGAAATAAGAGCATCAAGATAATGACTATTTCAAATAAATTTTATCTGGAATAAGACAATTCAAATTCGTTAACAATAGATTTGTTATGTTTGTGTCCATACTGACTTGAACCCAAATTTTATTGAGTAACTCGTGGTTTTGACTTAAACACAAATAACGAAGGGATGAGCCTAACACATCCATAATTCGTATACTTGATCAAGTGTGGTATAAGCTTCTAGAAGGATAACACCAGGGATAGATAATATTATCCTGAAATTAGATTAATAAAATCTATTATCAATTGAAATTCGGGTCACTTTCAATCCAGAGTTGATTGGAGTGGAGTCCATGCATGGACAAGAAATATAAAGACTAATTTAAAAGCTGGGTCTAATTTGGTTATGGCTCAAATTATAAACCAGTGAGAGTGTGAAAGGTCATGTGGGATGTGGGCCTTTAGATGGATAGAAACATAATCCCCTTACCCAACTCAACCGGGTTTTTTCCTCCTTTTACATTATAATAGAGTTGGTCACTCGGACTTTTTCCTTAACTTGTAGCTTTATAAGTTTCGAGTTATACAAATATCTATTAAACTGTCTCGTTCAGATTTACAATAATTATATAATTATGTTGCATTTTTTAAAATTTAAATTTGAAATCTCTTTATTAAATTAAAGTAGTTCTTTCATTAGCTCATGTAAATGTTTGCTATTAGTTTTATTTTTTAAGTTATAATAAGGTTGGTCGGATTTGGACAAGTTGTAGTTGTAAGAAATTAATTGGGTTTCATTGTCTTGATCATGTTATTTCAAGGTTATCGTAGGTTTTGGTTCTTTCTCAAGTTATGAAACATGCCTCTGACTTTCACAATTTTCCGAGAGTTCTCTTCCTATATTTGGGGTGAGATTGGGACGAAAATGACAGGGGTTTGAATAAGCAAGACCTGCTTATAATATGCCATGGAGACAATGGGATATTTACTTAATTAACTAGTACGGATTCAAATATGTTCGGATGTACATAAAAAACTGGAAAATTTCCACACCATGTTTTAATATGGCTATATGTTATGATCAAATTTCAAACAAATAACCAAGATATAATAATGTATCATGAATTGATCTACTTATGATCTATGCCCTCAAAACTATAGATAAAAACGAAATCATTACCGTGAGATCTATTCGTCTCCAGATTCAATAGATTTGATATTCGTTGACTTTGATCGGATTTAGAATTAGATTTTTATATATTTTTCAAAAAAATAAGGGTTACCCTTCATAGCATATATGATTCATATTAAAAACTAAAGGTGTTCATTACTTTGTGTGTTTACTTCCGTCTACCAAATTAATATAACTTTTCACTATATATTTCTTGCTTTTTCTATGGCACCTGAGGCGGAGACCCATCTCAAAATGACCTCCTAGATTTGCTTAAGATTATGTTATTCGAGAATATAACATATATGGAAATTCTTGCATGCCCTATTAACTTCCGCTTGCCATGCTTAGGTTTAACTTTTTTCCTCAAGGCAGCAAATTGCTTTTTTTTTTTGAGCTTATAGAGGACTTTCAATCCTCATAACGCTACAAATTTGACAGACATATCACGTTCTCTTTGAATTTAAGGATTGGACTTGCACATAAAGAGTGTCGTATGTTCCTACAACATCCCCTTCTTTTCAAATTTCACCCATCCTCTTAAATTTTGTTGCCAGAATTTTGATCACTAAGACATGTTATTGATGTGTTTTGGTCGAGTTGGTATACGGATAATTAGTGGGTAACTGAGTTTAACTTTTAAGGTTTTTTCAAAACTCTAATATGATATCTTGATATTGTAACCTTCTATCCTTGCACCATTTGAGTTTATTTTGAGAGAGAGACAAGATTAACATATTTTTATTTGTGAGTGAGTTAAACTAATTTTAATCAACTCTTTTTCTCAAAGTTTTGATTTAGATATAAAAATTCTAATATATCTCATCTTTAATTTCTGAAGTTTTCACAACTCATCTGCTGAAGTTTGCACAACTCATGTCAGCAGAAATATGAATACTTTACCTCATACATCGTGAATGAGAGATGTGTTGTATGTCCCTGCATGGTTTACAACTAAAAATAACCGAGCTGTAAGATGGATACGTAAGCTTATAATATGCGAGGAATTGATCGATAAGATGGATACATAATCACAAACCAAAGCTTCTTTCGTCAACCTCTCGAACTATATTTACCGCAAGGAAATTATGCTGACGTGTTCCTTCAAGACCTTGTTGATCAATTGACTTGTGTCTAGAAAGTCAATGTATTGTTCTTTTGGGAAATTGAAAGATTCCATTTTTATGTTAATAAGATATTTAGCAACGTCAATACATTTAATTTTAAATATAAACGCAAACGTGTCCGGTATATAATCAGATTGGCAAGTTTCTTGTCCAAGAAGTAGTATGATATTTGACTAGACAAAGTTCTCTCACTCAAATTTGATTTTTTAATTAAATTATAATAAAGCTTTATAATAAGTTCATTTAAGTTAGTACTGAAATATGTGAAGCCCAAAAGCTGGGCATGGGGGTTATATTTTCATCAAAGATAAGTAATTACTAAATTTCTTGTTTCAGTCGCTAGTATATCCCATCACATTATTAACTTTGTCGCTCTCGTTTATTTGTTAAGCTACGTGATAATATGAATTTTGTTGCATAAGTTATTACATGATTGAATCCAACAAAATCGCAATATGTGAAAAAATTCATGTCTTTTATTTAGCTACAATTTTAATACTAATGTCTTTTTTGAGAATGAATACTAAGACCAAATATTTATAGTTTAACTAAAATGATCTTTATGTTAAATTGTGATGATGCTGTCGTAGATATTTATACATGACTGAGGAATCCTCTTATACGTTTGAGGGACAGTTGTTCAGTTATAATTATTGTGGAGATTCACTTCCCCATCACAATCATGCGACTTGAGAAGCATTAATTATTATATTATTCGTAATTTTCTTGAAATATTTTTTAAAAAATGAAATCCAGGTCCAGAGAGTAGGACAACGCCCAAGAATTTGCAACTATTGATTGTACATCTAATAATAATAATAATAATCTACATTGCACCGTGTCCATTCTCATAGGTAGCCAGTCTGATCTTCACCAACCACAAAAAGGGACCATACAATTAAATTTCAGTGCTGATTTTTTTTTCACAAACTCGTCGAATTCATAGTTATCAAGTATAAACTATTTTTTATAGTTTTACCGCGAAAAGAACAAAACAGCCAAAATATTTCAGGATTCAATTGAAACACCTTTTTTCTCCATGTGTTCGCTTGATTCAAATATTTGTTAGGTCATAGGTTACAATTATATTATAATTCCAGCCCCCATATCAAATATTTTTTGATAAGTATGAGTTAACAGTTATGGTGGTCTACTCTAGTGAAATATACTTTATAAATTAAAAACAGCGAGTTAGGCTAAATTTTATAATTAGAGATGGGCGAGTACCTGTATACGTGTTACGATGTAAAAATTCGAGAACTTCGTGATCCAAATAAGTACATAGAGTGATTTATTCGAGTTAGAATAATGGATTGTTCTTAAAAATTCTTTATTACAAGTTTTAAGGAAGCATGTGAGCTTCAATACTTGGTTGTTGGCTAATTAATTATGGGGCACCATCGATTATTAGTTTACGAAGCTACCAAAGACAGAAACTAATACTTGCACAAAATATCCTAGTTTTAAAAGAGGACTTGGAAATCGATTAGGATTTTGTTCTGAATTCCGGTTCGACTGATTTGACCAATTGGACTGTTGGTCGAATCAAAGCTTCTTTATTATATAGTTTAGAATATGGATAATACATAAAATATTTAATTATTTTAATATTTTATTCTAATTTTTAAGGTGATTAATTTGTTAACGAGGTCAATTTTTTATTTTAATGGGTACATATACTAAAATATATATCAAATTATCAAATAAATAAAAAATTAAGTAGGATCAATTGACCTCACTTAACACCACATGCCTCCGCCCCTGATCACCACCAGCAATGCCACCAACTTCTACCGTTCTACCTGCATCATCCTCACTAATCTTCTTGAACCCTATCTTTAGAGACAAACCCTCGCCATTCTCAACCACCACCACTACCTCCTTATTCTTCTCCATTTCACCAACAACAACCACCTCGGATGCCACCACATCCACTTTACATCCTCAATAATCGTGTTTCTGCGACTCGTAAGCTTCACCTCATCCTCCTCCGCAACCTCACCCTCCCTTCTCCTCCCTCACCTGAAGACCTCGTCTACATCATCATCATCATTCTCATTCCCATCCTTAATGGTGCCTAAAAAAATTCATTACTGTTGGTGTACTCACCGTGGTCGTTGTCAGTTTTTAAGGAGGCGGAGGAGTTGTCGATGCTTGACTAGTGCTTGTACTAGCACTAATCGGAAGCTTATCCAAGGCTGTCTCAAAAATCTCGTCATCGTTGGTCTACTCGCCATAGTCGTTATCAATTTTGAAGGAGGTGGAGGAGTTGTCGGTACTTGATGAGGAAGAGGAAGATGATGAAGATGAGGAGAAAGAGTCTGAGTACGAGATGAATTCTGAGAAGAAGATGATGGGGAAGGTGATGGTGAAGTTGATATTTGTGGCAAAGAGTGACTAGGACACGATTGCAACAAGGGAGAGGCTGGAGGTAGAGGAGCTTTGCGCTAAAAGAGAAGACGCAAAGGAAGCTCGAGGAGAGGAAGGATGAGACGAAGCAAATCGAAGGAACACCTTCTTGTAACTCGATATCCAGAGACTGCGTGGACTCAATAAGGCGACCTCCTCTTCTTTCTCCTCCTCAAGTCCGCGACCTCTTCCTACAATTGATGTTTTGATTTGGGGCAAAAATTTGAGGAATTTTGATGGTTTTGAAAGTTTGATTTCCAATTTTACCCCCTAACCTAACCAATCAATAAAATCTGGGTCATAAATCTGAACGGATTACTTGGTCAGACCATTGTCTGACCAATCAGATAGCTGATCAGACCACCTTTTTAAAAACTACGCACAATACCAAACTTACCTCAAATGTATTATTCTCAGATCGTTAATTTATATGTCCTTGAATATATAACAATAAAAGAGTCCTCTGTGTTTTACTTTTTCGGTTGGTCAACTCTACCTCGCATAACAACATCTAGATTTATATTTACTCGAAATCAATTTTTTTTATAGAAAAAAATTATTCATCAAGCATTAGTTAGTACGCTCTTGTGTTTTTTCGTGGCCATTTGCAATATGTCATGGACCTGCAATACTGCTGCGACAACATATTCAACCCATATGTAATTAATTAATTTCGGATTCCAGATCGTAGACTTCCAGAAGATAACATTAAATAGTAGTTAATTATGACAGTTATACACTCATTAGTCTAAGACATTTTAGCGTAACGTTCATAATTTATGATCGATGTTTAAATGCAGCTCTTAATTGCAACTTTATTTTTCTCATTAATGGGAGTAATTGGCTTCTCATGTTTGCATACATCAGATAGAGTCCAAGTCAATTAATTGCCAATTATGATAAATTGAAGTTATGTCTTTCTTTGGTGATGGAATATTTGGATGCGATTGAAGCCTGAACAATCAATGTAAAATAAAAAGTGAGAATTAAAGGTTTGAGAGTACAAATTACTCTAAATAGGTATAATATTTAAATTGATATATATCTGGTATGGTCACAATATTTTAGAGTCAAATATATCAAAGAAAAACACGTAAGAAACCATTATTTTCCTGAAACTAATGAGATTTCCAGAGATTTATTACAACAACCAAAATAATATCAAATATCATCTAAATTTGTCAGTTAATGAGTCTTCAATTACGAAATGATTTCGAAAAACAGCCCAACCAATGAATTTGAAAATTGGTTTTAAAAAAGTAAGAATCGATTCCATTGACACAGATTGTGTGCTACCGAGACATATAATTAATTAATTATGAGCTAAATGCAAGTAGGTTCCCGAGGATAGTCAAGTAGCGGCGACGCCTAATTATTTTTTCATTATGCCTAATTGGATACCGTTAAGTAGCGGCGGTAGTAGCTACGTCCGTTTGCCTCAACCTAGAAACCCCAAAATGCCCCCAACTTGACCACCCTAAACCCTTGGGTTAGGAGTTAGGACCACCTCTTTAAGCTAGTCACCGGCGGGAATCTTTAATCCTCTGTACCCTTCCCCGGAATAACGGGCCACAACAGCAGCCGGGCTCTTTGGCCCATGAAGAACTCTCTCCGTAACGGTTCCCGTTACTGACATTAAAAATGTGTAAACAAAAAATACGAACAAATACTTTGATAAAATTTCCAATCTGTTGTTTTAGTTTAATTATCGAGTATCAGTGTTTGGATATTTGGTTTTGCTAAATAATTGTTAGGAAAAAGTTATCAATTTTTAAATTCTTATCAACTAAAAGTTGAAATAGTATGTCTAGCGTATCAATAACAAAATTATGTAACAAAAAAAAAGTGTATAGGAAAGAAACAGATCCCGAGGGCTAAAGCCTAAATGGGGCAGAAAAAAATGTCAGGAAGAGGAAGCCAACTAGAAAGTAATTCTACAGCCATAGAATAAATTATACTTCAGTGATAGAGTCAAAGACTTCAAATTTAATATACTTTAATTATTAAATAATTAATTTAAATTGAATTAATTAAAATATTTAGTTAATGAATAAATTTTAATTAAATAAATTTCTTTAACAAATATTAAATATTAATACATTTCTATATAATTTCTCATAAAGTCAAGGACCCATGTGAGGGAAGAACTCAGAAGGGTAAAAAGGGCGGTTAACCCCACAACATGGAAGAGAAACCTTTTGAGAGATTTGGAGAGAGTCAACCAAGCTATTTTGGAAGTTCATATTTGTAAGGCTTCGAAGAGTCCACCTATACCGTTTTATCTTCGCCTTTTCTCGCCTCCCTCTCTCTGCTCTCTCTATTATTTTCCCTTCTCCCTAAATCTTTTTTAGCCTTTAATCTTTGCTCAAACCAAAAATTCAGCTCGAATCTTAACAAATAAAAAAATTAATAGGATAACTAAATTTATATTGAAATTCGACAGTGGTCACTGTAAATACGTAAAATTTTAAATTACAAAACTCTTTTACGAGAACCCACATCACTCTCTCTTATTTGTCCTAACCCTCACTTTTTGTGTCCATTTTTTTAAATGCAGAGACTAAAAGATAGGTAGACTAAAATAATTTTAGCACTTGTCCTAAAATTTCCCAATACCCACAATTTTTTTAATTAAAAAAGACAAAAAAACAGCCCAAACTATGATCGTGTCTATCCCTAGGGTTAATCTTCCTTTCCCTTTGCCCGTTCTCTTTCGTTTAAGAACCAGTACACCTCTTCTCCTCCCTTTTTCCATCATCCACAAAATACAATAAACTTCCCCTAGAGAGAGAAAGCCATAGCTTTCCTTCATTTCTTCTCTCTCTCTCTAAATTTTCTTTCTTCTTCCTCGTTAAGAGAGGAGAGGGAGCTTGAGACATTTGGATACAATACATCCTCCTGTCTCCTCTACCTCTCCACCCTTTCTTCTTCTATCCCTTCCTTGGAAAAAAGGAGCAGATACTAACTAATAGAGGAAGAAAAGTTGAAGAGGCTTGATATATTTATTTTTGTGGTGTGAAGTTATGCCCACTGGTGCAATAGCTCAGCCTCGCTTGGTCTCTCCTCCTATCTCCAAGTCCATGTTCACCTCTCCCGGCCTCTCTCTCGCTCTCGTAATATTCATATTCCTTACTCCTTTCGTTCTCTTTTCGGGTTTCTTGTTTCGTCTACGGTGGTGTTTTGGTTCTTATTTGATGTGTTTTTTGTGTGTAGCAACAACCAAGTGTGGATGGGCAAGGTGGTGGTGAGATGGGGAGGAGCATGGGGGTGGTGGATGGGTTCGAGGGGATGGTCGTCGGAGCGAGGAGGCCGAGGGAGGACACGCTGGAGCACGAGAGTAGATCCGGCAGCGACAACATCGACGGAGGCTCCGGCGACGACCAGGACAACGCAGACATTCCCCCAAGAAAGAAACGCTACCACCGACACACCCCTCAACAAATCCAAGAGCTCGAATCGTACGTTTAAGCTCAAAGTTCGAGTTTTTATTTGCTTGTTAATGTAAAGATTATAAATTTAGTGGCTTGGGGCCATGTGTGTAGCTTGTTCAAGGAGTGTCCGCATCCCGACGAGAAGCAAAGGTTGGAGCTCAGTAGAAGACTTTGCTTGGAGACGAGGCAAGTCAAGTTCTGGTTCCAGAATCGCCGCACTCAAATGAAGGTACTCACACAGAAGATGTCCTTTTGTTTTCTTCTTCTTCCTCTTCTTATTCTTCTTCCTCTTCTTCTTCTTCTTCTGCTGATGTTAAAGTTATTGTCTTTTATTCCTTTGCACCGACCAGACACAACTGGAGAGGCACGAGAACTCACTACTGAGGCAGGAGAACGACAAGCTCCGGGCGGAGAACATGTCGATAAGGGAGGCAATGAGGAACCCGATGTGCACCAACTGCGGTGGTCCAGCCATAATCGGTGACGTGTCTCTCGAGGAGCAGCACCTGAGGATAGAGAACGCCAGGCTCAAGGATGAGCTAGATCGGGTTTGTGCTTTGGCCAGCAAGTTCCTAGGCCGCCCCATCTCGACTCTAGCGCCGTCCCTGGCCGGCCCGCCTCTCCCTAGCTCGAGCTTGGAGCTCGGGGTTGGTAACAACGGGTTTGTCGGGTTAGGCCATGTTGGGGTTGGTGCTACATTGCCCCTTGGACCCGATTTCGGAGCTCCCAATTTGCCGATGGTCGCTTCGACGAGGTCAGCCCAGGCGGTAATGGACAGGTCCCTGGAGAGGTCCATGTTCCTGGAGCTGGCCCTGACTGCCATGGACGAGCTGGTCAAGCTGGCCCAAGCCGAGGAGCCGCTCTGGATAAAGAGCGCGGAGAATGTCGGTGGTGGGAGTGCAAGGGAGGTCTTGAACTACGAGGAGTACATGAGGAGCTTCACGCCTTGCATTGGGATGAAGCCGAACGGGTTCGTCTCCGAGGCCTCCAGGGCGGCCGGAGTGGTCATCGTCAACAGCCTGGCCCTTGTCGAGACTTTGATGGACTCGGTCAGCTCTTCTCCTCCCAAAAAGACTTCACCTTGCATTAGTTCAATAATGGCTCGAGACTAATTATAGTTACTTGTCTTAAATTAACAGAATCGCTGGGCAGAATTTTTCCCGTGTCTTATTGCTAGGACCTCCACCACCGAAGTTATTTCCGGTGGAATGGGCGGAACACGAAATGGTTCGCTTCAGCTGGTACGCCCCTTAATCAAAGATATTGTTAAATTAATTTTAAAATGGTTTACTAATTTGATTTTCCCTTCTCTAATTTCAGATGCACGCAGAACTGCAAGTGCTGTCTCCTTTGGTGCCTGTTCGAGAGGTCAACTTCCTCCGATTCTGCAAGCAACACGCTGAGGGGGTGTGGGCGGTAGTGGACGTGTCCATAGATCACATCCGGGAAGCCTCCGGCGGAGCGAACCCAACTTTCGTCGGTTGCCGGAGGCTCCCATCTGGATGCGTCGTACAGGACATGCCCAATGGCTACTCCAAGGTACGTAGCACTTAATTATTGTCGCTATCGTGTTATTATTGTTATTATTGTTGTTGTTATTAAGTATTTTGGTTCACATTTATTATGCTTATACAGTTGGGTGTTTATCCCCACTTTAGCCTTTAATGAGTTTGTTGAAGTTAATTGCTGGATCAGTTACAGCAACTAGTGCTTTGGTTGAGTCCAATTTAATTTGGTAGATGAAACCCCCAAAAAAAACTTAATTATCTTGATTCCCTATGGCAATTAGCGTAAGGAGGACTCCTAAATGTTCGAGTTTCGTCCTTCTTTTGTGGTTAAGAAGACAAGCTTTAATAATCTAGTGATCATTCACTGAATCCCGGGAGTGATGGATGCTTCTTTCTTGTAACAGGGACTAAAATTATAAAATAGTTATATCATAGAGCTTCTAAGACTATATAACTAGGGAGTCGGGTTTCTTGCTTAACTATCATTTATTAGATTATTAGCCACAAGACAACAACAAAAAATCTAGATTACCCCATCTCCATTAAATTTATCAAAATGGAAGTATCCATGGATCAGACTTTGTTCCCTATTGGAACCACATTGATTTCATATCCTTGCTTAAATTAATTTCCCTAGTTATCCTCAAAAACTTCCCTTGGGTGGTGGAATAAAGAATCCATTTGATGTTTCTATTCCGATCTTTGATGCTTTATATTGGTAGACCCCAAAACCATAATATTATAATAATGTGACAGTGTGTGACCTGGTTCCAGCCTTTTTAGAAACTCGATGAAAGGACCCTTTTAAGTCAAAACTCCGAGACTGTCTCTCTTTTTGTTTCCACGTGAGTATTTTAGCTTGTAATGGACAACAATGGTGCACATCTCGATGTCTCCGCTTCCATCCCTTCCATGTTCCTTGTTTCTTCTCAACCAAAAAGTCTTTGCCACGTGAGAAAGAGAAGAGACCTTCAAGAGTTTTGACCAAAACTTATTAACTGATCGGGTTAATAAAATCTTTTGTTCATATCTTAAAATATGCGCAAATAAAAACTATATAGTCTTTAGATCCTAGCTAGATATATATGTCATGAACCAGCTGATAATATCTAATCATTAGCTGTAAATTTCAGATATGCTATCTTTTGCTAATTAATGGAAAGCAATCTATGACCAAATAAGATGATCTTTTCAGATCCTGAGGCGGTATTATATAATTTATTTGATTCAGCATATGGCCGTTTGTGCATTTAGAAATTGAAAATATATAATATTCTTGTGCAGGTCTCATGGGTCGAGCATGCAGAATACGACGAGAGCCAAATCCACCAACTGTACCGGCCGTTGATAGGTTCTGGTATGGGCTTCGGCGCCCAGCGGTGGGTCGCAACGCTTCATCGCCAATGCGAGTGCCTCGCGATCCTTATGTCGTCCAGCGTTCCGAGTAGAGATCACACAGGTCGAATCAAAAATCTTGATTTTCTTACGAAAATTATTGGGTGGTTCTGATAAACTGACGGATTATTATGTGCAGCTATAACTCCGAGCGGGCGGAGGAGCATGTTGAAGCTGGCGCAGAGGATGACGGACAACTTTTGCGCAGGTGTGTGTGCCTCGACAGTGCACAATTGGAACAAGCTGAACGCCGGCAATGTCGGGGAGGACGTCAGGGTTATGACCAGGAAGAGCGTCGACGACCCTGGCGAGCCTCCGGGCATCGTCTTGAGTGCCGCTACCTCCGTCTGGCTGCCGGTCTCCCCTCAGAAGCTGTTCGACTTTCTGCGCGACGAGCGGTTGAGGAGCGAGTGGGACATACTCTCTAATGGCGGCCCTATGCAGGAGATGGCCCACATTGCCAAGGGCCAAGACCCTGGCAACTGCGTCTCCCTTCTACGTGCTAGCGTAAGTCCTCCACCCCTCTCATTAGCTAATTCTTGTAGACCCTACTTAAGACACCATTATCATGATCATTTAATTTTAAAATGTTGGACCAAATAATAAATAATCCGACTATTTTACGTGTCTCTCGTGTGTCCCCGAGTGAAGGGTCCCCATGGATATGACTGATGATGGACAAGGACAGAGTTGGGAATTTTGGATCTATGTGTAAGGACAGAACAGGGTTCAGATGTTGGGGGAGGAGGGAAGAGAGAGAGGAAAAGATGAAAAAGGACAAGTTTCTTGTCTTTTTTACCTTTTATAAAAAGTCAAGATCCTGGAAAACGCCTTTTTACCCTCTTCTTCTCTCTCCTCCTTTTTGTTTGACTTTACGCTACCACTGTTAAAAAAAAGTGACTTCCTTGGACACGTGAAATCAGCTGCAAGTGGCAGATGACGTAATTCTACCAAAATCCTGGGGGCAGTTTCGTTTTCTTTGCTGACCTGGAGTTGTTTCTTTTCTGACAGGCTATGAATTCGAACCAGAGCAGCATGTTGATCCTCCAGGAGACTTGCATAGACGAGGCGGGTTCGCTTGTGGTGTACGCGCCAGTTGATATCCCTGCCATGCACGTGGTCATGAACGGCGGGGACTCCGCTTATGTGGCGCTCCTTCCGTCCGGGTTTTCTATTGTCCCGGACGGACCAGGGCCTTCTTCGCGCAGGTCCCCGACTTCCAACGGGCCGCAGAGGGGAGGAGGTGGGTCCCTCTTGACGGTGGCATTTCAGATCCTGGTGAACAGTTTGCCTACAGCCAAGCTCACCGTTGAGTCCGTGGAAACGGTCAACAACCTCATCTCTTGCACCGTCCAGAAAATTAAGGCTGCCATCCACTGTGACGGCTAATCTTGGCCACCCGGACGTTAGTCTGGGTGATATTGCTCCGTAATTACATGTGTCGTTGTTTGGTGTGAAGAAAAAAAAAGGTTTTCATCGAGACGGGCAAGAGCTTAACTTAGTGGGTGGTGAGTCAAGAACGAACCGCACGAAGAGACTCCTTGCACGGTGGTAACAAGTTCGACACTCTTCGTCCTAATAATCGAGACGAAGAGTGTGTTCTTAACACAAGGCAAGGGTTGTGGTTCGGGTATTGACTCAGGTTGACCCCTAAAAAAAAAGAAAATACATTGGCTTTTATTTTTTTTGTTTAATTGTAGTAACCAATTCCCGTTTCTTTGGCTTTTAGTACCATCTGACTCTTAAAGGTCTTGGCTTTCCCAATGCGATGCTGGTCTTGTTAATTTTAAACTTGTGGATGTTTTTGTATCTTCCAACCTAACGCACGAGCTTAATCCTTCTATGCATTTTTTTACCTCAACGTATTGCATTGCTGTGTATTCGTGTTCGAACTCTAAATCTTTTACCAAAGTCATCCAATTAAACTGTGGACAACTAAGAGGAAATTACCAGTGGATGAGCGAGCTACGTAGACGCGCCGACGGGGAGGTGGGCCTGGCTCTATAAATGAGAGGGGGCCGAGGACGTTTGAAATGCATTAAATGTGGAGGGAGGGAAGGGCCAATAATGGAAAGACATGTGTGTTCATAGCTGGCATCTTTGTACAGCGTTGATAGCAACCGCCACGGCGTTTCCGACCCTGTTTTTGTTTTTGGTCCATACTGTAGTAGATTTTTGCGTAGACAAAGATTACAAGAGTAAAAAAAAAAATATTGGAAAAGTCTTATCTAAATTTGCAAGATCTAGTTAGGTTTGGAAAGATATTGCCGTGCTGGATATATTGGACATTGATCTTTTTTTTTATTGAATTTCATTTCTCCTGTTTATAAACGTTTTATTTATACAATTCTCGGTGTTGAGTTCTCAAATATGAAATTGATGTGGTAATTGTAGTTTTCTTAAAAATCCTATTAGTAAGGACTAAGGAAAAAGGGTATTCATGCATTAGCATTCTGCGTGCAATTTCATACTCCTACAAAACTTGAAATTCGGAATTGGGAAGATTTATATTCTCTTTATGTCAAACTCTTATTTATGACAGCTTTGTGCAATATCATTTTTGAAACGAGAGTAATTTATTCAGGACGGTTACATTTATAATTAAATATTCTATTTACTATATTTCATATATCTAAAGATAATTTAATTACCCAATATATTTTACCTGACATCGAACTCTATTTTGGCAAAGGTTCGGTCACGGACAATAGAATTTCTACTTCATCTTTATAACTTTGCGATGCAACTTGCGGTGAGAGTGCTTCACTTTGGGGGAAGTTGATTCACGTTTCCAGAATTTAAAGAAAATCACGATACGAAGGAAAATGGCGATACTCGTGATCGCTTTATCATTTTTGCCGAAAGCAGACTTTTCAAAACTTTGTGTTATCTAGAGTATAGGATTGTTGGACTCTTATCATAATTCTTCTAATACTTTTGTCCATATATATATATATTATGCACCTTTAAACATAAATGAGAACCCTGCAATGGATCGTTATAGGGTGTAATAACTTGATGATTGGCCACATTAAATTACAGTATTCTTAAATATGTAAATAGTTTTTGACTTTCTACCACTCTATACATGAGCTAAACGGCCTAAAGTGCATAAAGGTCCAGTGACAACAGGGTAAAAAGTCAAAAGAAAACGAAAGACTAAATCCACAAAGATGGAAGCTTGAATTTTTTGATTAAATATTAAGAGATTTGTATTTCTTTAAAAAGTTATTTACAACTCATGAATAAAAAAAAAATATTGTTCGTTGAATGCAAAATCTTACAAATTACGAAGAAAGGTGATATATGTGCGTGTATATGTACAATATATTCTCTTCCAAAAATTGTTATATACATAATAGTATAATACACACAAAGGAGGAATGATGAAGTTTGGTCCCTTTCCCAAGGTCGGACCTTTCTCATGGACCCGTACATTTAAATCTGATCCCCACCCATTATTATATCTTGTCAATCAGCTAAGGGGTCATTTCATTTCAATGGTCCATATGTTATGCTATGTCTCATATGTACCCCCTCCTTCCCATCCCTGCAAAAAATAATTTGTATCCAATCAATGTGAAACTCCTCCTGAATTGGACCTGGTTCATTATTTGGCAGCATTCCATTCAACCAGTGAGACCACCCGCACGGGGGGGGCCGTGCGCCCTGGGCGGGCCACGTGTCACCCCCCCATTGGGCGAGGCGGGGCGCCTCCCTGACACGCGCCTCGCCCTCGCGTGTCAGGGGGGCGAGCGGCGCCCCAGACGCGCGACCTCGACCTGGGTGACGTGGCCCGCTCTGATTGGGCCACGTCACCCAGGTCGAGTTATTTATTTTTTTTTTTTAAATTTTTTTAAAAAATTGAAAAAAATCGAAAAAAATCGAAAAAAATCGAAAAAAATTTATAAAATTTCTTTTCAACATTTTCGATTTTTTTGTCCAAATGAAAATTTTTTAATTTTTTTTTATAATTTTTAACAATTTTTTGAATCCAGATTACGAGTCTTTTTCGGTAAAAAAACAAACGTGTGGTCCAAATTTAAAGGAAAAACGTGTGGTTCAAAATCATTTGAAAATTCTATAAATTGATACAACTCATTCATAATTTTTCACACCAAATCTTCTCCTCCTTTTTCCTCTCTACTTTCTTAATTAGATTGGGAATATCTAATTAGTAATCTAATTAGATATGGATCCCAATGAAGAAAGTGAGGATTTTGATTGGACGGATATTAGAAATTATAGTCCAAATGATGAGTTTTTAGCTGCTAATCCTAATAGCTATTCCCAACTTAGCCAAAACCTTAGCCAAATTCCAGAGTCCAACCAAGATCCGCCAAACACCAGCCCAGCCGATCATCAACCCCGTCCAAGCAATAGAAAAAAAAGACCAACCAATAGACCACGTCCACAAAACAACCCCCAACCTGTGCCAATTCACCCAAATCTATCGAGAAATTATCCTCAGTGGCCACTATACCCACCTGGGTATTTTTCTGGTATTTTACAAAACCCGGCCCCCAATTTCCAAAATCCACCCAACTTCCAAAATCCTCCAAATTTCCAAAATCCTCCAAATTTCCAAAATCCTCCAAATTTCCAAAACTCAAACTCTGAGTCATCACCCACAAAAACAATTTCCAAGACGTGGAGTGTGAAAGAAGACATTGCACTGATGTCTTCTTATTTACAAATTAGTGAAGATGCCATCGTCGGTACCAACCAGAAGGGGCAAGGTCTTTGGGCTCGCATCAAGCAACTGTACGACCAAAGTCGTATCGAAAATCCCAACGACCTCAGCCCAAGAAATATAGACCAGTTGAAAAGCCGTTACAAACGGTTATCTCAATCATGTGGCGGATGGATCGAGGCATATACAAATGCATGTCGCCGACAGCAAAGTGGACAAGTCGAGTCCGATATAGTGGCAGAGGCGCATCTCATATATCAAAACACCCATAGGAAAAAATTTGCTGATTTACAGGTGTTTCAGGAAGTGATGCGCAATCACCCAAAATGGAATCCTGGCATGCAACCAACTCAAAGCCGCCCAGATTTCACCTATACTTCGCCACCAAATGATGTAGAGAGCGGTGGAAGCACGAAGAGAACAAGAACCACAGAGACTGAAACTGACACAAATGATGACGATCCACCTACTCCAGTTAGTAGAGCGTCCACAATGGAACGTCCTCCTGGCCGAGAAGCAGCAAAGAAATCGCGAAGTGCAAAAGGAAAAGCCCCAGCCACATCAAGCAATGACTGCTTACCTGAAGAGATTTGTGGACTACGACTTGAGCGATCAGAAATTGAAAAATGTTCCAAACATGTGGCTGACGCCTTGCAATCGAATCGGGGTGCAAGAAACGAACGAATGAAGGAGTATAAAGAAGCTAAGGCGCTAAGTGCTAAGGCTAAAGTCGACTCCGCAAATTTAGCCATTCTACAGACGTTGCTTGCTCGAGGACAAAACTTATCCCCGGACGAGGAAGCGGTTAAAAAGGCCTTAATGTACCAGTTTTATAATATTTAAGCAATTTATGTATTTTGTAATTTATTTCCAAGTTCTCATGTAATATATTTTGAATTTAATAAAATTTTCGTTTCGAAAAATTTCGTGGTTCGAATTTTAATTTAGCGTGTTCGAAGTTACGCGAAAAAATATACGAGTTTGATACAGTTAGCTGCATTTTAAAAAGCTGAGCTGAAAAAAAAAGCTGATGTGGCGCCCAGGGCACGGACTGTAGCAGGGGCAGGGGTGTGGGCTGAAAAACTGAGAGCAGGGTCACGCTGACGTGGCGCCCAGGGCACGGACTGTAGCAGGGGCAGGGGTGCGGATGGTCTGACACTCTCTGGGATACCAACATGCATTGATCTAAATTGTAAAAAAAAAATTGAATTTATTTAATAATTCAGATTCATGCATCATACACAGAATAGCAGCCCCTAAAATAGTGAAAAAGTGACTTACAAAGATCAACAAAAGTTGATTCAACGGTAGGAGATTTATATTTTATTAAAAAAAATTCAATTAACACCCTTATTGAAAAAATTACAATAATAAAATTTGACTTGATTATGAATATATAATATTTAAAAAATTTGATAATTAGTAGCAAATTGGGAAGTGGGTTGCACTTTCCACCTCGCCCTACTTTCTGACGAGACGATATCAATTAATTTCTGATGATTGTACCATTCAGCTATGATTATATAACACACATACAGTACGCTATTGATTACACTGCCACTGTACAACTCTGTTACTTTCTCCGATCACGCTCTCTACTTACGTATACATTAGTCTGAAAATGGAATCATGAAGTTTTTTTTTTTCGGCAGGAGGCATCAGTTGCGTATGTTATAAATGGTTTTCATTATTATTTCAAAAAAGGTTCCACTCAACTTTTTTTAATTAGTCTATAAAATGTAATAGTTATAGTTTAGAAATTGATTTCTTATTATTTTGGTCAAAATTGATTTCTTATTATTTGGAGAAGGCGGATGATGCGCATATAACATGGTACAACTTTTTAGAGTAATAATTGGTTTGGTGGGCAATGTGAGCAGTGAGCAGCAGTATGCATAGCTTTTGATTTGCTGTTGATGGGACGTCCAAACTGCAAAGTGTGTGCAATTGGAGGCACTTACGTGATTACATATTAATGCCCAACTATTCCTGGGCCATCATAGGACCATAAATACGGAGGGAGCTCCAACGAATAAAAAAGATCCTAATTCATTTATAAAGGATCGGTTTGATGGCTTTAGTTTGTTTTTGTTTACATCGAACCGCATAATTTTGATCATCAACGTCGATTTCGCGAAACCCATTGTTTTAAGATTTTGGATATTTCAGTTTGTCAATTTTAATTTTGATCTAAAACCCGAAATTAAAACAAGAAGCAAATAAAAGAATCAATCCAATCACATATCAGCCACGATCAATTAAACTTGAAGCCAACAACAGAATTAATTAAACAAGCAATTTACAACACATCAATAGAACCTTCAAAACATCAAGTTCAAATTCAAAATAATTAAACACAACTAAAGGAAGGAAGAGATTTGAGAATTGTTTAACCGTTTGTTTTTTTGGGACTTGGAAAGGAGGAGACTAGCAGACGGAGGAGACTAACGGACCAAGGTCGAAAGCCAGTGAAGCAAGCAATCGAAGTTAGACTTTTGCTATTTTGGTTTAGAGAAATTCTATCACAGTTTGATTTGGAACTTAAACCGAATCATGTTGTAGACAAATCAGTTTCAGTTTCAAACTGAACCATAAAATTATTTTACATCAAGACTTGTGGTTTTGTTAGTTTCGGTTTCCATCAGTTTAGTCAATTCCGTGCTCTCCCTACTAGAGTGTACATTTAAAATTCGATCAATGTAAAAAATATCAACCAAATAATTGTTTTATAAATAGGGTTTGACGTAACTTGCAAGTCTAGTAGGTACAACAAATTAGCGGGAGTAGATCTAAATGTGATTACTTCAACCAGGGATAAAGATCAGCACAAAGTTGATACACATTTATTAAATATTTATATCCAACTAATCTTTTAAAATCAGAAGTATATCATTCAAGTTCAACATGATCATAATTAACGATGTAATAATATAAACACGTGTTCAAAAAATTTAGCAATTTATGATCCTAAAATTTTACCAACGTGCAATTAAATAAGTTATGTGAATAACAACTGGCCACATATTCATTTGACACCACTTTCAAAAAAATTTATATACAACACAAAATTTAAAAAACAATGAACATATATATATTTTTTTACACTTTTAATATTTTTCTATTATATTCGCAACTACATAAACTGGACAACCACCTGGAATTAGTCAAGCCTTATTAGTAGGCGTTCATATCCACCGTCAAAAGACCAAATTGTGTATCATTCAACGTGTACCATTTAAGATCCAGTATATTATAGTCAAAATGAAGCTTTTTAAAATTATTGGAGCTAGTTGCCTCTCGGTTAGTCAAAGTAGTCTGAAATCTATTGATAGCCGATATAGTCAACATTCTAGATTTGTCTTGGCTTGCCGTTTATCTTGATCCATTTGTGATATCGACTGAGAGAGACAAACTATTTTTTCCCTTTGCTGAATTATTTAAAATTACTTTTGCAATGATGCAACAAGTTTGATAATGATCACAAATTAAATATAACAACTATAATATCTATGAGGAATTGAACAATAAACTTTTGTCCGTAATTGCCTTTTGGCTTACGAGCCAGATTAAGCATGGAAACTTGGACTATGAATGAGCACAACCAACAGTAAACCAAATGAGCAGAAGGATAGACAAACAAAGAATTACCGATGAGCACTTAATCGTCTATTTTTCCATTTTTAAAGATCGCATATTTTTTCCAAACTAATTTTAATGCACCATGATCCAGGCCCATGAAAAAGCTGTCCTAGACCAAGTTCGAAGACCCATGAAAAGCATTTTCCCCGGCGAGAAATATATGAATACGTTACTCTTCTTAAAACGTCAGCCTGATCAATTATTTTTGTGAGCCTAGAGGCCCGATAGATATAAATTGATGTAACTGAAGGGCCCAACATCACTTTTCGGCCCATGACCTTAGTTGGTCCCCTCCTATACGTCGAATAACAGCTCCGATAACAGAGAACATAATATTTGGGTAATATTCGGGGTAAAGTATATCGTGCATCTTGCAGTTTGACATATTTATTTGTTGTCGTCTTTATTTCACAATTTGACTTTTTTTGGGTTGGCAAAATTAAATTCTGAGACTCTTTTAGTAAGAATAAAAAAAATTTTCTCTCACGAGAAGCAATGTAAAATGATAAATATAACTCTTTAAAAAGACAAAAAATAATTCTCTCTCCACTCATCTTCAATCTTATGATTCTTAAAAAACTAATTTAAAAATTTAAATTATTCAATTAAACACAAAACAATATCCATTTAATTAAATATTCCCTAATTTTAATTCTCAATCAAACCCCAAAATTCTCAATTTAACAAAAAATCTTAATTTAAAAAAAAGAATGCAATGGGATCATAATCAAACTTTCCCTTCCCATTAAAAAAATGACGAACATGCATATCGAATAAACCCCAGAACAAAAATGTCTACATCGCCGTACTCGATGCACATCGGAACGACTTCGACATAGATATGCTTGGCATTGGCGAGATCGAGCTTGGAACTAATTTCGTCATGAAGCTTGCCAGAAAGGCAAAACTCACAGAAGGCACGGTGGAGGAGGTTAACAAGTTGAGCAATCTCAGTGAGTACGACAATGTGGGAGTCAGAGAGCTCGGATCAGGCATGGCCGAGAGAATAGTGGAACCAGGGGACGGCGGATCAGACGGTGGAGAATGCGTGACGGACGTGAGAGAGGGAGGAGAGCGGAGAGAGGAGGTCGAAGTGGCGGAAGAGGACCTTAGTGCACGACAAGGAGGTGGATGGCTTAGAGGAGGATAGAAACAGGGCAAGGAAGGACTCGGAGAGTGGAGAGAAAGTATTTTTTGTTGTTGTTTTTTAGGTCATTACCATTCTTGTTATTTTGCGTAGTTTCTCGCGAGAGAAATTTTTTGTCAACTTCAAGAGCCTTAGCATTTAATTTTATCAAATTAAGAGCGATTTTTCATCGGATTGTGAAAGTGAAAAAGTGTGAAATGAATATGTCAAACTATAGGAGTTTGAAAGTAATTTATCTTAATATTTATATTGCTTATTATATACATAAGATATATTTTGTAACATAATCATTTACCAACATATAAGTTATCAATACGTAACCCAACCTAGTAAAACAGAGTTATCAAAACATCCCATGAAGAGATTTGAAACAAAACTTAGTCAGAATTAGCATATTGTTAACAACATTTGTGATGATTGTGCATCTAATCTATTCTATCTCCGAGATTGGATTATACAAAATGTCGAAGAACAAATAGAAAACGTGAATATACAAACAATACACATAGTTACTTTAACAAAAATAGTTAAATTTGAGGTTGATAAAGATTTTCTCAAAATTAGAAGAAAAAAAAATGTTGCCATTAGTTCCGATGAAGTCTAAGTGAAATTCAGAATAATTGATTTTGACAAATCTTAATAATTACCAAGAGAAAAATGTTATTTTCCTCTAATATATAGGACGATATATACAAAATAATGAAGAAAAAAGGTAATATATAGAATAATCGTGCATCCACGTAATGTATGTGGCAATGTAGGTTGATAAGGAAGCTAGTTGCCTAACATTCCGGAATTGATCATTTCATCAATTGAAAGAAAACTATTTTTCTTCACTTTCGACTAAGCTCCCATTAATTCTTTTTCCGGACTCACCGTACAAATAAAATTTAGACCCTAATTTTTTAAAACTGAAATGATTGTGAAATTTTAGAAAGCATCGTGTGTATGCTTTTGAAAAGGGCTGAGCTCGAAAAAGACCTTATAAAAAGTACCTTTTAATGTCATAATATATTTTCAACATGTATAAAATATATATTTTTTTAATTTAATATGGTCGCAAAATCGGCGCATTTAATTTTATAAAAACACCCGGTAAGGAGCGTCAAAGGGCAGTCAAGCCTCCCGAATATTCCGCTACCCTTTGTCCGAAAAGATCCCACCCTCCACCAAAACCAACCCAGGAGCTTCTCCATCCGTAGGATCAAAAAAATCAACGGCCAAGATCCTCCTCCGTGGCACGAAAACCAGAGACGCCTCACAGGGGGGAATGATTGGCCTGGTCCACCCTTGACCACCAGACACAAAAACAAATAAGAAAAAATGAAAAATAAAAATTAAACTAGTACGAAGATGGAAGGGGAACCCTAAAATTGGAAATTTTGGGTTAAGAGGGTGCCTCTCATTTAATTTTACCGTTTTTTTTTTCTCTCGGGATATTTAAAATAAAAGTCTGGATTTTTAAATTCCCTTCCAAATTCCTTGCTTTTCTGCGTGTCTGATTCTTTCTCCCCTCTCTGAGACGTTGGGGAGAGAGGGAGAGAGAGAGAGATAGAGAGAGAAAGTTGCTCCTTTTTGGGTTCTCTCCATTTCAAAGGATTTTGGGTTCTCTCCATTTCAACAATTGGGAATTGAATTGGATTGATTATCTCTGGGGGTGGGGGATTAGGGTTTGGGGGAGATGAGTGTTCTTCGTCGGATTAAAAGCATTGCTTCTGGTCGGACTTCTGTATCTTCTGATCCGGTAAAAGCTTCTTCCTTTATTATCATTTCCGGATTTTTTTTTGTTTCAGCTGGTTTTTTGGGTTTGTAATGAAATAGGTGGATGTTCGTTTTCGATTATGGTGAATTTTTTATGATATAATTAGAAAGAGGAAGGAAGATAATTTAACCCTGATGTAATGTTTGAGCTGAGTGAGGGGTGATTGTGAAAGTTTATTTTTGGTTTTGACAGTTAAACGCTTGAATGTTTTATCGATGTTGTAGGGTAGATTGTATTAGACTGTTGTTCCCATGATTGTCGATGCCCTTGTTTGGTAATTCAATTAATCTTTCGGGTTAGTTGATGGTGAAATTGTTGTCTACTGCTTGGCTTTTGTGAGAAACAATCATTGTTTTGGCGGGGTTGGTGACGTTTCAAATCGTTGGCGCGCATTTCTTTTCTATGAGTGGTTGATCTTGCAACCGTTATGATCTCTTACTTTCAAATGTGATAAGCGGGAAACGAGCCTCTACACGAATTAAATGTGGGTAACGGTTTTATGTCCTGAGTTGACCCAGGATTCTCATAATCGGTTAACGTTCGTTATAAAAATTAGTTTCCGGATCGATCACCATTCATTATGTCTTATGCGAGAATTTGAATGCAAACCAAGGTTATTTCACCATCAAAATTCTGATCATGTAAATGGCTGGTGGTTTTTACAGGGTGGAGACTCTGGACCAAAGAGGGCTAAGTTTGACGAAGAACAAGAACACACAACTTGGATGGAACATGGCGGAACTGATAGAAGATCGCAGGGACTTGGGCGGAACATGGCTTCTACATCATTTGGAGTTGTTATGAACAATTCCAACTCAACTTCCAGGGTTTGGACTGATAGGCCCGGCCGCGATCAGCTTCCTAAAGAAATGAATCAAATGAGAATAAGAGACGATAGGAGAGCTAAGCCCGAGGAGAAGGTTAGTTCACCTTTTCAATGTTCTAAAAAATGACCAAATACCAAAGATAAGGTTTGGTATTTTTGCTTGTGGCAAATTGTTGTCAAACAGCTGTGTCTTGGTTTCTTAGTATATCAAATGGTGTTTTCTTAGGATATGGAGGCATCTTTTGTGAATGGCAATGGAACGGGAACTGGTCAAATCATCACAACTACAGTGGGTGAACGGAATGGACAGCCAAAGCAGGTAACTTGGTCACTTCACTTTGATATTTCTTGCATCTATTGGTGGTTGCTCTTTATTCTGCATTCAATTATTGAATTTTCTCAGGTTGATTTCCTTTAATAAACTCACATATTTAGCAACTGCATCAAATAAGAAAAAAGTTTGAATTTAGAAAGTGTAAAGGGAATATTGGTGCTCAATGCAACCTGAGGTGTCGTTTCCGTCAACCTTTTTTAAACATGAGACCTATTTTTTCTAACCATTCTGTAACATGTAAATTCTCTTTTTTTTCAGACCATTTCGTATATGGCTGAGCGTGTTGTTGGCACGGGCTCTTTTGGTGTTGTATATCAGGTATGGAGTTTCTAATCTTTGAACACTCATGTTATTTGCTTTTTAATGGCATGCCTGCTGCAGGTTGCTATTCTAGTTTGAGATAACACATATTAATGTCACAGGCAAAATGCCTTGAAACTGGGGAAGCAGTTGCAATTAAGAAGGTGCTGCAGGATAAGAGATACAAGAACAGAGAACTCCAGATTATGCAACTGCTGGACCATCCCAACGTGGTTCAGCTGAAGCATTTCTTCTATTCTACTACTGAGAAAGAGGAACTTTATCTTAACCTCGTCCTGGAGTATGTATCAGAGACTGTGCATCGAGCTGCAAGGCACTATGGCCGGATGAACCACCAACACATGCCGATTATGTATGTTCAGCTGTATACTTATCAGGTATTGTGAGACTCAGATCATTGCTTTATACTTTTATTGATTTGTTATTATGAGCTGCAATTACCTGAATATTGTTTTAAATTTAAGTCCTGCTCTCTCTCTTTCTTTTTTCCAGATTTGCCGTGCCCTAAATTACTTGCATCATGTGGTTGGTGTGTGCCATCGAGACATTAAGCCTCAGAATTTGCTGGTAGAGATTCTTGTGATCCTTTCTTCAACTTCAAAATGATGGGAGTTTTTCTATATGATTTTACAGTCTCTTGGAGTTACTTTTTAAATTTTTGGCATGGTTAAGTTTTAGGATTTGATAATGCAATTGATGAAGCTTTTCTGATGCATGTTACAGGTCAATCCACATACGCATCAGCTAAAGATTTGTGATTTTGGGAGTGCAAAGATGCTGGTACTGCCACTTTTCATGTAAATTTTTGACTGGTTTATGAAGTATCTCTCGACTTATTTCTGTTTTCTACATGACACTTTTAGGTGCCAGGTGAACCCAACATATCGTATATTTGCTCACGCTATTACAGAGCTCCAGAACTAATATTTGGTGCTACCGAGTACACAAATGCAATTGATATGTGGTCTGCTGGCTGTGTGATGGCTGAGCTACTTCTTGGTCAGGTGGGTTTTCTTAGGAAGTTTGAATTTCAATAACATCAGTCACTGCATTTTATCCTGGCACACTCTTAATTCCAACTATTTGAAGTGCCCACCCTACCAATGGCCGAGGAGTGCGCTTGCACGTTGGGAACTTTTCTGTGTTTGATGAAAACTTGTCCAAAGCATTTCATGGGAACCTTTCTATATTTTATGAGAACTTGTCTAACGCATCTCATTTTCTTTTGTGATTTCCCGTAATCTTGCTATTATTATTCATTCCTTCTTCAGGAATCATATAACATTTAAGACTAATGTAATAAGTTTAGAAGCAAATATTCTAATGAATCTTGATACTGGTTTGCAGCCTATTTTTCCCGGAGAAAGTGGTGTCGCCCAGTTGGTGGAAATTATTAAGGTGAAATTTGCTTTATATTTTTTGCTTTCTGGTTAATCTTGTTTCCTTTTTTGACATACTATTATTTTTTGAAAATAAAGGTTTCATCTATTTTCTGTTTACATACTGGAACCAGGTTCTCGGGACGCCTACTCGAGAAGAAATTAAGTGCATGAATCCAAATTACACCGAATTTAGGTTCCCTCAGATAAAAGCTCATCCATGGCATAAGGTATTGTATTAGTGAGTGTGTGAAAATTGTTTTCTTTGACTAATTGCACTAAGTCTTTCTTTTGTCCGATTCTGATGGTTTATTCCGTATTTAGATATTTAACAAAAGATTGCCAGCGGAGGCTGTGGATCTAGTGTCAAGACTGCTCCAATATTCACCAAATCTGCGGTGCACTGCGGTAAGGGATAATACTCTTTATTGCTTACAAGAAAGTGAATAGTTTCTTCTGATACGATTGCCGCATCTCTATCATATCAGTAGCCATCTCGATTGAGCTACTTCAATATAGAGACTTGCACTCTTTGATGATCTGTTATCTTCTCTTATTTTGCAGTTGGAGGCATGTTCTCATCCATTCTTTGACGACCTGAGAGACCCAAATGCATGCTTGCCCAACGGACGAGCCTTACCTCCATTGTTTAATTTCACAGCTCAAGGTAAAGTCTTGCAACCTATTTGTATCCTCCCCCTCAATTGGTTCAACTTTTCTGATGCTCACACAAAAAGCTTCTTTCCTACCAGAGCTGGCCGGGGCACCCGTCGAACTGAGGCAACGCCTAATTCCCGAGCATGCAAGAACGGATGATTTTCAATGAAGATGATCGACTCCTTCAGACTCTAGTAGAAGCATCTGACGTCTTGGATGATTACCAACTCGTGATGCCATTGGGTGGCTTGGAAGAAAACCCGTTCAGGCTCGCAACCCGAATTGCCTAATTTAGTAAAGAGCATGTTAGTGGAATCATTTCGTTGTTTTAGAGTGTTTTTATCAGGTGATGGCTTTTTCTGTCATGGTTCTTAGCTGTGATGAAATGGGTTATCTCGGTGTACTAGTTTTTTTTCACTTGGACCTTGGTTAATACTTTAGCAGATTGGCCAAAATTGACCCAAACGATGAGTTGCTTGAAATTGAGTTTATAATCTTTAATGGACCGTCAAAGAGTTATGGAAACAACATTATATGTATTATACACACACACATTTGCTTGGATTAGTTTATCATATATGCATAAAAAACTTAATTTATTTTCACAGATAAAATAGAAATGTATAGCAAGAAAATTTCCGAGGATAAGCAGATTCATTAATAAAAGAAAAATGTTTTCTTTTCTAAGATATTAAAGCACAAAATAAACTCCACATTATACCTTTAATTTCCAGTAAGAATCTCAAGTCTCAACTAATTAATCTCCCAAATGGAAAGGAAAAGAGAATTTTACTGTGAAATGGGTCAAATCAGCCATAAGCGGGATAACCAATTGAATTGCCTATGATATATGATTGAAATGAATGAGGTAAAAACTACGAATGCATTTCCTTGAGCCAAACTTGGCTGTTAAGATTCCTCATTTTCCAGCGCAATGTGCATGTCCAAGCACTAGTATAGAATTCTGCAGTTGGGGTTCGTCACAAAAGCACTAAACAATATAATCCCTGAAGATATAAAACTTAAGCTAGGCACAATGCTCATCGCCATCGTGGCCATTGGTTGCCGATGAGGTCAGCGAGGAACCTGATTTATTCGGCCGCGGTTGACACGCTATCGAATTCTTCATTTCATGCAAAGTCTAATCTGCAACCAATCGTTCTCGATTCGTTAAATCGTGAAATGGTTGTTCAACATGCTTCTTATTTTCTGGAGATCCGTTTTCCACCAGGTGATTTTGTTAAGATTTTCACCAATAGTCTCCAAAAAAGCAATTCCTTACTCTGAAGTGATGGAGCAGTTTGAATCCCTCACATATGTACTAGGTAGTAGGATGGGAATCAGCAGTAGATGATTAGGCCGGTTCTTTTGAAACATGGACAGTCCCCAAGGCCATAACATTCCCTTGTTCCCGAGCTTATATCCGAAGTAAATTTACGGTTTTCACAGTCACATGGATGCTGCATTTGCCTCCGAACTTATGATGACGGAACCGAGCTGCGAAAACGGCCTTGCCAAGAAAGTCACTCTGCAAGCTCAGCATTCTGAAGGCTAACATTTTCAGTGATAACGAGGACGTTTAGATGTGTACAAAAGTGGTGGCTTTGCTTAAACTCGCCCTCGTTGCGGTCCTTCCAGGCAGTGGACTAGCGGAGCTCGCAGTAGTTGTCGTCATTTGGCGAGCCACATCATAGGGCGGATCTGGATTCCTTCTGTTCATTGCCTCAACAGAATCTCCTTCAACCACTCCCACCTTTGTCAAAAAAAAAAAAACGGTTTCAGTTAATCACGTGGGTGACAATGTTGAGCTCGAGGAAGTTGTCCTTGCAGCTATGGCCGGTGATACACTTGGCTGAGGTTACACTTGACCACATTCAACAACCTCATCCTTCCGGCTACACTTAAGTGGATGGGTTTTATGGGTTTCTTAGTTGAGAGATAGATAGAAAGAGAGAAGAGAACCAATGCAAAATGGGCAGGATGACAACGGATACTACCTCCTTTCTAAGAGGTCGGACCCACTTCTTGCGAATAGAGAAAAACTTTGTTTGGGAGGAGAACAAAGCCCAAAATCGTCTAAAGCCCCAAAAGTTTGAAGTCCAATAGACCAAACTTAATATTAAAAAAAAAATAAAAGAGAAGAAAAGAGATGGAAGAAATTTTTTACTTTTTTATTGTAAGTAGTAAGTACACATCATTTTCAACTTATCTCATTTGGTTGCCACATAGGCTAAAAATGAATATTTTTGGCTTCTAATTGGGTGGGAGCTACTCACCCACCAGGAATTATCATGTCTGTATGGTTGAATTATCATTTAAAATTATATAGTTCTAAATTATAAAAATATAAAACTACAAGATATTTTTGAAAACTTTTTCCTAAAAAATAATAATAAAACCTATACGGCGCGGAACAACACGTAATAAATCGGTCCCTTTCAAAACTAATAAAGCCCGAATTCTCAATAAAAACAGAAGTCAACCTATAGAAAAACACTACTACTCCCCAAACAACAATAATGATAATAATAATAACTAATAATAATAACAACAACAACAGTCAGAATGTTAAAAGTTGTCCGAATATTTTGTCCTCTTTAGAAATTTAACCAAACTCGCATTTAGATTATTCTGTAATTTTCACCAGTAAACATAAATATAAAAAAGGGAAATTGTTGAAAGGACAAAAAGAAACCGAAAAGCATAATTAAAGGAGAACACCCACTCAGATAAGCGAAATGGAGAAGCCAACGGCAACCGTCTTCTCCGCCGACATGTCGCCGGAGAACGCGACCGCTGTTCGCCGCTTCTTCCTCTCGTCCAGCGCGATCGAAGACGTCGCCGAAGCCGAAGCGGAGGCCTACATGTCGTCCAAGGACTTCTTCTCGGAGATGCTGAAAGGGATCCTCAAGGTCGACCGCATCACACGTGGCAGCGTCTCCTGCTCCTTCTCCGCCGCGCCCTTCGTCTGTGTAAAGCCCTTACCTGATCTTATTAGGGTTTTACTCGGATTGGGGATTGGAGGGTAGAATCGTAAAAAGTTGGAGTCTTTAATTGATGGGGTTGGCTTTGGTGAACTTTGTGCAGAACTTCTATAGTGGGTTGCATGGAGGGGCAGTTGCGTCCATAGCGGAAAGGGTGTGCTTTGCCTCCGCCAGGACGGTGGTCTCCGCGGATAAGCCGCTCTTCCTTGGTGAATTGGCCACCTCGTATCTCTCCTCCGCCCCGAAGATGGTTCATTTCTTTCTCCCTCTCTGATTTCGCTGGAAGAGTTTGTTTTCCTGTGTTTGAGCGTTTTTAAAATTTTAAGGATGAATTAGAAGCAAAGGTTACAACTTTTTCACCAGTTTTATGCAATGTATGTGCTTTTATGAGTGTGTGAACTAGATGGGTGGTGTGTTTGTTTGATCAGGAGGAGGTGACGGTTGAGGGGTCTGTGGTGAGGAGTGGAAGGAATTTGACTGTTGCTGCCTGCGAATTCAAGATCAAGAAGACCGGGAAGCTGGTGTACACTGCTCGTGCCACCTTTTATCACATGCCTGCTTCCAAGTTGTGAGATTGCTTCATACCTGCCTGCTTCTCACGGTTAGTGACTCCTGTGGCTTCTTTTCCTGCTAGAGATTAGTGAACTTATGATGCAATGAGTAGCTGGTGGTCTCAGTTGGTTGGTTTTTTGGTGGTACATTTGGCACCAATCAAGTTTCTTCTCTAGTTTATGGGACATGATGCTTAGGTAGTTAGGTTGGAGACCGCTTAGCAGAGCCCGGGTTTTGTCTTTAACATGCCACATTGCTTTGGTGGTAATAGTCATATGACAACTGTCAAGCTTCTACCCCAGTTTGTGGGAGATGATGCTTAGGATGGAGACCGCTTAGTTGAGTCCTCGTTTTGTCTTGAACCTGCATGTTGGTTTAGAGCTCATGCGTTGTAGGGATCATCTGACGCTGTTGGCTTGACTAGTGTAAGAAATCATCCGACTCTGTTGACTAGACTATTGCAAGAATTGTTGTGGTAATCGAACATCGTCTTGGAGCAGTCTATTTCCATTAGACCATATAGTTACTTTGGGTTATGATCCAGATTTTATTTTACCACGACTTTGGAAATTGAAATGTCATTGTATGCTAGTAGAATTCTCTTTGATAATGGATCAGCCGCTTTGATTATTTCCCACCGTATTCATCATTGTTGCTGACTGTCTAATGTTTACATGCAGATGTGGCAGTTGCAGGGCGCCACCATTCTAAGCCGCAAGCAAGACAGGACAATCATCGATGTACCATTGACTGAACATGTTATAATTATGAACCAGTCAGGAAGTCACAACCATTGTAAAACAGTTCAATAGCCACTTTAGTTGGCAAGAGTTTTACAAGTTTTCTGATAGCGAATCAACCTCCTCCGTGTCCTGTAAACATTGAGAAGAAAACTCAAGCAGAAAAAAATGCTAGACTACAATTTTTACAATATACGAAGGATGCTAAGCTTTAACAGATGGCCCTCTCATGGAAATATGCCTCTTTGTCACGAACAGTGAAACCCATAATATCACAGGCAGAAATTCTGGCCGATGAAAACTGGGAAGGAATTCTGCAGGCGACTTCATGAAACTAGATCACCTCATAGCAAGTCATAGCTTATTTTGCTCCAGTTTGCGCGTCACGTCAATATGGCATTAACAAAAGCCTCGGCATCAAAGGGTTGGAGGTCTTCTAGCCCTTCTCCAACACCAACAAACTTTACTGGAATTCCGATTTCGTCGACGACACTCACCTGCAGGGAGAAGAAGGGAAATCTCATCAATCATCAAAAGCGGAAAAAAGGACAGCGAAAAGGTGTCAAGGTGGGGTGCTCACCACACATCCTCCTCGAGCAGAACCATCGAGTTTTGTCAAAATCAACCCAGTTACGCCAACCACCTGATGTTTACAGTCCATAAGCTCAAAATGTTAAACCCATATATTTGAAATCTTTTATACCTAAATGCTAATTCATTCTAGTAGATGAATGCATTACTTCGTTAAATTCTCTTGCTTGCGGGAGCATGTTCAAACCAGTAGTCCCATCCAACACCAGTAAAATCTCCTACAAAGATGGAAGAATGGAATTACGTGTTCATCAGTCAGAATTTGGTGGTGGCAAGTCAACGAATGTCTTTGAGCTAAAAAGTTGGTAGCAAATGAACGTTTGGGATACAATTCACCAAACCAACAACCTGAATCAGCCAAGACTTCGAAAATATCAGAAGCAAAAAAGGTAAGATTTGCACTCACATTAGGGGCCCAACGAACGATTTTTCTAACAGCTTTCTTACATTCCACCAACTCTTCCATCAAACCGTAGTTTGTGTGGAGACCTGACATAGTACGTTCAAGTTTCTACTAAAATTTATCTAGTTCATGGCACGTGAATCTGGAAACAAAACCAAACAGTCAAAAGATAGTTTCAGTATGCTTACGCCCAGATGTGTCGCACAAGACTACATCATAATCTTCTTCTTTCCCTTTCTTAACAGCCTGTGATAGAACTATTCAGAAACCACTTTAGAATCAAATCAATTGCAAGTAACTAAGACATTCAACTGCTAAACACTACAGGTGACCAAAAGCTGAACAGATTTGTTCTATATTCAGGATGCTCACCTAAAGATGCTTTGGTCTGTCTGTTTTGAGCCACAAAAATCTCACACCCAACTCTTTCAGCCCATATTTCTAACTGATCACTTGCAGCAGCCCTGAATGTGTCACCAGCAGCCATCAAAATCTGCATAAATATAATTCAATCCGGTGAGAGCATACAGCTGAAAGAATGCAAATTCATTTCAATGTGATAATTGTACCTTCCCTCCTTCGTTCTTCAGTCTATGCGAAAGCTTCCCTGCAATAACAGTGAATCAGATTAAAATCTTCCCATTTGAATAGAAGCAAAAGGAATGTGCCTGCCCATCGACCACTTGACAGCCATCAGCCAGTATGACGGGTACAAGGAGTGATGATTGAATATCACAATGCAAAGAATCTACATCAGCTCCGATGCATGTCTCTGTTAGTACTCTCACCTAGGCCCATAAACCCTTTTGTTTTCCTCTTTGGGTATTGAGTCAACACCTCGTTAGCATATCATTTTAATGTCAAATAATCTTGCTATTTCCTTAAACTTCACTTACCAAGAGAAGTGGTCTTCCCACCTCCATTCACACCAACAATCATAATAACCGCAGGCTTCCTGCCAATTGAGGAAACGTAAATCCAAATCAACACGTAAGCCAAAATTAGAAACACAAGCCTAGTTCACTTAAAAGGACTACAAAAGAATACCTGGTCCCAAGTTGGAGCTCGGTCTTTTCTCCTCTCTTAATCAACAAATCCAACACGCACTTCTTCAAAGCATCCTGTACCAACCACACCACCACACTAACTCATCCAAAGCTAAAACTCATAAAAACAAATTGTACCGATGATACATTCCTAACTTCTGACCGACTGTGTTCATAGACCAACAAGACTTGAACAAAAATATAAATGTTTTCCGGCGAAACAAACGGAGCTCTAATCTCATACATAATTGGTACCTTAATCTCACTCCCTGACTTGAGATTCCCAGCCAGAATGTCCTCCCTCAAGCTATCCACAATCTTAATTGTAATCCGGGGTCCGAAATCCGCAACCAACAAAGCCTGCAAATTTCCGATCTTTTTAGCACTCTAACCCTAAAGACTCGATCTTTGAGCACCAAAGTAACTAAAGATTGAAGCTTTAGGACAAGAAAGAGCAGCTTAAACCTCTTCGAGCTCGTCGAGGACGCGGTCGGTGTCGGCGAGGTTCCAATAGAGGAGGAGCTCGTCGACGACGGAGAGCTTCTGCCGCGTCTTGGAGAACCCCGAGAACACCTTATCCACGTCGCTCTTGGCCTTCTCCTTTATCAGCCGGCCCAGCCTCGAGAAGAACCCGGTCTGGTTCGCCGAGCATGTCACCAACCGGTTCGACGGGTTGGACCGGTTGGGGCCGGAGGAGAGGGAGTGTGGTGGCAGTATCGGTGGTTTTGGGAGGAGAGAGAAACGAGTTGGACTTGGAGCCGCCATGGATAGAGGAGAGAAGAGAGGGAAAATGGGGGTGTTTTGGTCGTGGATAATGCGCGCCTAACGATGTCGTTTTGGAGCACAGTTATTAAAATCTTCACTCTAAACGGTCAGCTGAGAACTTACAAAAGAACCGTATAAAAAAGAACTTCAAATTAAAAAAAAAAAATTTTTGTTGTGGGGCTTAGCTATTAGCCATTCTTATCCATGAAGGTGTTATGATGATTAGAAGATAATTATATCAAATTAATTACTGATATATCATATACAAAAACTATAATTAACATAGTTTCGGGGAAACTTTATTTAACCGGGACATTATTTAGTTATGGTTCATGTAACAAACAATTATTTCCTATGATGAGCCACTTATTAAGTTTATACCTTCCAAACCAGCAACTACATATCAATTAAAAAAATCAAACTTAACTAAATAATTTCAAAAAAAAAATAATGTCAACCAAATCTATCTACCTCTAATAACTATTAGAAATAATATAAAAGTTAGTTATTATCCTAATTTACACGCACGCATCGGAAGCTACGTGGATATGACGCAAGCGATGGTACTTGGAAACGTCGCTTTAAAAAATTCGAAACGGCCTCACGCTTTCCACTCTCTTTCCGTTGACCTTCCTCCTCCGACAGATATAAATAGTCAACGCCAAACCCAAACCCAAACAACAACACACAACTCCAAGCCGAAAGAAACCCTAACCCTAAAAAAACAATGGATCCTCGTACGTTGGAAGTTACGGTACTGTCGGCCGAGGATCTCCGCGTGGACAAGAAACCAGTGAAGAAGAACGCCTTCGTCGTGGTCAAGACCGACGCTCTTACACAAAAGTCGACGAAAGCGGATTACAACGGCGGAAGCTACCCTTACTGGAACGAGAAGCTGACGGTTCCAATGCCGGCCGGTTGCCGGTTCCTCGCGCTCGAAGTCCGGTGCAGGATGGGTCGTGGTGGGGACCACGACGATCGGGTGGTCGGGTCCGCGAGCGTCCCGGTTTCGGACTTCTTGGGAGAATGGGCTCCCGAGGGTTACTTGCACTTTCTCAGCTATAGGTTGAGGGATTCTGCTGGTCGGAAGAATGGGATTATTAATTTCTCTGTTAGGGTTGGTGGTGGTGGTGGTAGTTATGGATACGGGTCTTGTGGGAAGAGTTACAATGAGGGTTGTTGTTCATCTTCGTCGTCGGTGCCCTGTTGGAAGCCGATGCCGGTGACGGCAGTGGGTTTGCCGGCGACGGGGGAGAGGGGTCAGGGTAGTAGTTGGGATGGTGGGGTTGTAATGGGTATTCCTGTTTGTTCGGGAAAGTAGGTGAAACTCCGGAATTGGGACTCATTCTATTTGGAAGAGGTTGGAATTATTGATGTGAATAACAGAAGAACACCTATTTTTTATGTTTTGGGCCTACCAAAAGTTAAGGGGAGAAACTCAATTGTTTACTTTTTTAATCATATTATTTTTGTGTTATTTGATTGATCATAGACGAGAAGTTATTATTTGGTAGTTTATCTTTGGATTATGTGGTGTTTCTTTCTTGGTTAACGATTAAACTAAATAACCATATAAATGATTCTAGATAAACGCTAGTACATAAGTCTGAAAGATCAATGGTAATATGAATATATCACTCAAATGATACACTTAATATGATGCATATGATGCACATACTTACATTCCATTTATAATATATGATAATAAAGTGGGTTAATATCTTAATTTACATTACATTACATTATCTTGCGATTGAGTGATGGGTCGAAATTCATATTCTGACACGATCCTTGCCTCAATGGGATCCCACTCAAGGAGGCTTACCCTTTATCTCTTTTTTATATCCGCCCAAAAAGGGCTTATTGTCCATGAATGTGAAAGTATCTCGAGGGATTCTTGAGTCTGGTCACTAGATTTACAAAAATCCCCACAGGCTTGGAAAAATGAGACAGAGTCCGCTCTCCTTCTTGCACTACCAAATCTCAGGCCAGGTAGTTCATGAAACAAGGTTGTTTGGTCTGGTGCACTGGATGGAGTTCTCTGTCTTAAACTATTATGAGATAAGCTGTATTGCTAGAGTTTGGTTCTGTCCCTGCTATCGAGTGAGTTAAACAGAATTTGGACCAACCTGGTAACATCTAAGGTAGAATGTTTCCTATGGGTCGCTCTTCAAGGTAAACTGCCTACCAAAGATGTCTTGATCCGTATTAACAGATTTGAGGCATAGGATTGTCTCTGTCCTCTTTGCGGGTGAGATGACGAGTCTGGGAAGCACCTTTTTATGCACTGTCGGGTTACTTGAAAAACTTGGAATTTCTTTGCTTGGTGCTCGGGGCCGACTCTTGGTTCTTCTTTGTCGTTATGGATGTGGTTAGTGAAAGGAGGTATGCTGGACAAGGTTTAGTTTACTATTTTTGGTGTCGTCATGTGAGATACTTGGCTTCTACAAAATTGGGTCATTTTCGATGATGCTAATTTTAACCGGGAACTTGTCACCCATTCCATCTGCTTCCATGTAAATGAATGGATCTTGTGGGCTAGATTTATCAAGAATTTCAGTTATCAAGATCTCCTCCTCATACTGGAATTTGTTCTTATCGAGTATGGCTTGTGTGCAAGTTTTCCCTTTGCTGGGGAATTGGTTCTGGGTGGTTTTCACTTTGGTTTTCTAGCTTGCTGTCTCTCCGTTTTGGACTTGATTACTTCTAGAGTTTGTATTTTCTCTTTTTCCTTATTATACTGTTACCAAAAAAAAAATCAATATTAAGCAAAACATTTGTTTGATGTAGCTTATTTGAGCGGGATTTGATAATGTGAATATCTCACATAAACAAAGTTTATTGAACCACAATCAATGTGATGCATACGATGCACATACTCACGTTCCAAAAACTTATGTTTTTGAAAATATGGAAGTTAGCGGGTTGATATTGTTATCCATCATTGTTACATGAACTCTTGTTTTATGAGACGAGAAGAAAGCCAATGGCGTACATGTTTAAGTGCAAGAAGATTTATCTGAGTGGGCTTTGAAAATGTGGGAAGTTATTGGACAATAAAAAAAATGAAAAACTACAAGAAATCGTATTCAAATTTTGGTTTTATAATGTCAAATCTAAGTGGTTTACGGAAAAGTGTAGGTATTTGCAAAATGGCGGATTTAGCAAGTACGTACAATTAGCATCAACGACTTCAATAATGTAATCTATACAAACTTAGAGGTATATGATCCAGCATTTTTTATATTGGAGGCCGAGATCACTTGGTGGCATTTAATTATTATTTTATAACGAAGCCAGTGGTCCACTCGATGGAATTGGTCAACAACTTAAGCATGCCAACTTCTGAAACGATGGGAAGATTATCATATAAACGTTATTAATATCTCATATTGATAAGATAACCTATGATCTTAGGTACGCCGACTATGATATCCATTTTATTTACGAGATAGAGATTTGAAAACTGATAAACTAATCAATACTACTTTTATTTTTCGTAAAAACTATGTATATTATCCGATCCCTTTTTGGCTATTCCAATACATGCTGGCAAAGAATTGAACATTTTGTTTCATATGCCGCAACTGATTTATGTATCAAATTTATTTTTTTACCAAGTTAAAATTTTCATATCTAAAAGTTCGGAAGTTCAAATTCCATCTCTTAGAAATACGAAAAATTTTACTTGGGAAAAAAAAGTCTAATGCTGTCTAAACCTCCGAAAGTTTCGGCACAATAACCTAAACTTAGAAATTCACCCAAAAAATTATTATATATATAACACACGCAACACCCAAAAGTTCCCCCGGTCAAATCACACCAAATGTATACCCCACAACCCCCAAAAGTCAAACACACCGGGACCAAATCCTCAAAGATGATCAAATAATTTAATTTGACATTCTTCATTTCCACGACCCGATCCCTTGATCTGTTTAAGAAAGTTGATGTGTCAGCTTCCCAAGTACAACCATACGTTAAGGCCAATATTCTCATCAAGATGAAACGTTTCCTCTAGTCGGGGGAGCTCCAAAATTCGGAAGACTTATTTGGTGTACTTGAATATGATTTGCCGTCCGAAAGAGCTGGGAGGAATGAGGGTGGAAAATCTAGTAATTAAAAATCAAACCCTTCTTATTAAATTGGATATGAAATTCGATGAATGATCCAACCTGTTTGTGTGCAAGTATTGTCTCTGGTATACAAAATTTCAATCCACCATCCCTGGTATCAATTCTGTATGCAACAGGAGGGGGGTATATGGATGATTACAAAGTTGAGTACTTCATGTGGGTGACTTTCAAAAGAAAATTGCTTAATATGGATGTTCCAATTAGAAAGAACAGCTTTGGATCCTTAAGATTCTTTATGCCCTTTTGTGGCTTTGAAAATGAGATCATTGATCATGTTCTTCTTCTGTGTTCCTTCTCCAGAGGAGTGCGAAACCAATTTGTATCATTCCTGTGAATCAAAGTGATGCAGTGGGACTTCAATTCATTCACCTTTTCCAATGTGGATGGGTTTATCATCTTTATAGTTTTGCTTCACAGAAATGACATCATTTTCAGAAGAAAAAAGTGCAATACAGAGCTTCTTAATCATATAATTCAAATTTCATTTCATAATTTTTTTGGGTGGACGAATTCAATTGCGGACCTCCGGGACACCAAGATCTGATGGTTATATCGAGGAGAGACTCTTGATGTAACTATTTAGGAATTAGGACTTTGGTCCTAATTAATCTAAATATTTCTTGGCTAATTGTTTTTCACTGCACTGTTTGCTCTCGGTGCAAACACATCGCGTTTTTTCTTTGTATCTAAACAAGGAGTTTTAATAATAACATCAGTGGCGGAGGTAAATGGAAAGTGTATTTTTCTTTCATAATTAAGTATATTTCTTAATATATATATATATATATATATATATATATCCTACTAAAATTAGAAATTGGTCTCATTAAAAAATTAATTAACATACAAATTAGGATTAAACCTTTTAAAAAAATAGTCTACTTATTAAAGAGAAACAAGAGATATGTTTTTTCTCAATAATCATTGGTCTTAAAAATATAGAGAATATATAACCAGTAGGTTCAAGTGTTAATTTACTTGAATTTTCTTAAAATACTTGGGTTCAGCGCTTATGGATAGATAAGACTATCCGATATTGCTCGATTAAATATAAGTAATGATCAATTGAAATAGTTAAAATAGGGGGTGTAGTGTTACGTCTGACATTGGCAACATAGTATGGAATGAGTATGCAGTTTCAACGAATTGACATAAGAACTAAGAAGTTACAAAAAATACATTTCTTTAATGAGAGGGTCATTGGGTGTCTTTAACTTAATTTCTGATCAACTTCTCTTTAAATTTATAATTGGAAAAGTTAACAAAATTTCCACAAAAAGCCAGATGTTTGGTGATAACGGATAAACTAGCACACAATCTTAAGATTTGAATTTATTAGTTGTTGTTTCCAACACGTCAGTACTATTTTTTCCCTTTGAAAAAAACACGTCAAAACTAAGTTGTCTTCAGGTTTATTTGGATTAATCTTCTATATTCCACTGTTCCGCGTACAGTTTCCGCTTGTTTTGGATCATTTGTTGTGCTATGCTTGGATCTGTCCACAGGTGGAGAATACGATTAGTTATTAACTTATATGTTATAGTCAATTTTTATTATTTGTATATTTGTCATCTTGTCAAATTAATTGATTTTTTTATCTTTATAAATTGAAGTTATTTGTCCATATATTATGAATATTATATTGACTGCAGTAAGATACCTCATATTTTGCACGATAATATTCTTGTTTGATTAATAAATGGTAGCGCGACTAATGCGAATCTCTTCCTTTAAAAAACCTAGTTCCAACTCTTATTATCCTATAGAGGGATTTTATTTCTTTCTTGTTAATTAAAAGTAGCTGCAACATATACGTTTCAAATGCGGTTTCCGTATACCACCAAACAAGATATTTAATTGGCATGAGATTAATCAAGTCCAATTATTCCAGTTGTGATATCATAATTTATATAAGACTCAAGTTAAAAGCCGGTTTAGAATATCCAAATATAAACTGGATTAAGAATGGATTTGCAAACTTAATGGTCTGTCTAAGACAATTAATCTAATGTGCATAAATTTATCCATTCATGTAAATTGTGAATGTCTAGTTGCTCCCGGTTAGGTCATCTCCCAACACCGACGAAAGATCCAGCTACGTACTTTCGAATTTTTATCACAATCTTCTTCGTCGTCGCTGCATTTTCTTGGATAATGTATCGTTAATGCCTTTTCTTTTTTAATTTTTTTGTGGGTTCCTTTTCATGGGATTGCGTGTGTACTTATTGCTTGTCGCACCTGGAATTTGACACTTTCAAAAATGGAAACTATCCAAACATGGATGGCTTGAAGTTTCTTTTTAGGATAAGGGATGACTTGAAGTTGACTAGCTGTATCCGAAAAAAAGGGGAAACCAGCCGATGAATTATGGGATTTAATTATTGAAATTACATTAAAATCAAATATATTTTTTAAAAAAATTACATTGTTGAGAAAGTATATTCCAAAATAAATTGTTCAGTATAATATCTATCTCAATATCATGTGCTAAAAATAGCTAATGATGGGATTAAATCCATCAAGAAAAATATCAATGATACAAACGCAAGAAACAGCTATTGTACATACGCATATCTGAGATGGTTTATGAGATACAACTCTTACAAAGTTAAGATGGCCGTATTGTTTCATTTTCTCTTTGTTATTTTACAAAAAAAGGATCACTAATTTCTTCAATAATAGATAGGTTGCATTTGGTATATTAATAACTCCATAAAATTGCATTATCCAACTACTCGAATAATCGAATTTAAAAATTGCAATTTGAAATAAGTTCATATTATTGGTCCCATATTATCGTTTCAAAGAAATCGGTGCCATTTTTTTAGTTTGGTTAGTGCGTCAGTGTATCCTGTCGTGTGTGCGCTCCACACGCTCTTGAATTCAGTATTAATTTATGAGAATGAATTGGTTACGAATCTTATAAATTAGTTTATACGGTATATAATTTGGATAAATTTTGTTGATAATTTTTTATGCGATATCAATATTTTTTTCGTATGATATTGATATTTTATATGTGGTAATAGTATGTGTATTTTTGTATTTTTTATTATAATAATATTTTATTCATACGATACCAATTCATGTAAACTATTTTTATTTTGATCCCGTAGTTTTTAATTTTTTTAAAAAAAATCCATTTATACCATTCAAAAAATAACATCCATAAACCAATCAACCATCTAGAAAAGTAACCGAACGCTTCATTTGACTTGAATTTTACAATCCTCGAAAGCATAACTTTGAGAACAATTAGTAATTAGCAGTCATTTAATTATGATCGTCCCTTCGGACCGGTCCAATCCATCGTCTCTGTTACGATTGATACTTATGGCTTCACGAAAAATTTTATACCGACTTTTTATGCCTTTGATTTGTATTCTCCATAATTATGATTTAATTAATAGAAATTTTAAAAGTAGTCCTTCATTAATATTATATTATTGATTGGTATGAAAGTATTACCGTAAACAAAAGTAATTACCGGCATAGTTGCTTCCTTTGCAATTGATTTCGGAGTTTGCGATTGTACATACTTTGGGATTTAATAATAACTTACTTTAAAAAAAAAAAATTACCGCTCATTGAATTCTTCGCACTTTAAAATACTGGCAGAAGCGAAGAAAAGTCCACAAATTTTCTTCATCTTTTCCCTCCACTTTCTTCCTCCTTTCTGTCTCTCCCTCCTTATAAATACGAAACCTCGAATCCACCATGACGCTTCAGATCTTCCTTTTACTCATAAAACCACAAAAAAGAAGAAAAAAAAGGAAGGAAATCCTTTTCTTTGTATTTTAAACCGTAAGATGTCATGCAGGCTAGAATCTCTTACACCAAAAATGAACATGTCACGTCGCAAATTAGAGATCACTATCCTGTCGTGTGAGGGTCTAACGATCAACGGGAAACCAGTAAAGAACACGTTCGTTCTGGTAATAACCGACCCAGTAAACACTCGGTTAACGAGCGTTGACCTCGATGGAGGAAGCCACCCTTCGTGGAACGAGAAGCTGTCCCTCGAAATTCCCATGCACGAGCGTGTCATAACACTCGAGGTACACTGCAAGGCGCGTGGTGGGGCCGTTAGGGTTGTCGGGTCGGCAAGAATGCCGGTCTCCGACTTCATGGGAGGTTACTTGCCTGATAACTATCTCAACTTCTTGAGTTACAGGTTGCGAGATGGCAAGGGGGAGAGGAACGGCATTGTTAACGTGTCGGTTAGGGTTAAACCGTTGGATTATAATCTAGCCAATGGTGGGAAGGATCGTGGTGGGTATGTTAGGGAGCAGACGTTGGCTTCATCGAGTTCGAGTTCGAGTTCAAGTTCGAATTCAAATTCAAGTCCGGTAATGGCTGTACCTGTGGCCACCGGGAAGAATTTCGATGGTGTGGTCACTGGTATACCAGTAAATTGGTATACTAATAACCATGAACACTACTCAAGGTTTTGAGTTTGGTATTATTATTTGTGGCTTGTGGATTTGGGAGCGCGACAAGGAGAAGCAATTCTTTATATGTACAGTTTGTGCCCTAAGAAAATGTTAATTAGAGATTTGAATATTTCCATCTTTACTATGATGAACACTATACACCATTCTGTACCAGATGAATCACACTTTCTGCATGTTTTAGTAGTATTGTTAGTATGTACCGATCACTAAAATTACGGGCTTTTAGTATTACCGGCAACTAAGGTTATTATACCTTGAATCCGATGTCTATGTTGTATTTTTTTTAATTAAATTCTATATGTTAAACTCAGTATCAATTAATATGCTTGAATCTGATTCCAGCTTAGTTTGAAGTTGCATGTATGAGAATCTTACACAGAGAACGGTTATATTTTTTGTCTTAAATATACAAGTTCTAATGCATTTTTGTAATGCATTGACAAGTGACTTGATATGCTCACACGGGCTCTTTTGATAATATGAATAGTAGTGTTAAGCTCATATAAATTTTATTCATATGTAATTCTATTTTATTTGAACAGATACATTGGATAGTGGTTGTATATAATTTATTATTGGGAATTATTGTACATATTTATGTCAGTTTTTTATATAAGTTAACCGAATTTATCAAGAAAATTTTTACTAAAATAACAAATAATTACATTTATTATTTATTACACCCGTTAATAATTGTGAGTTTTAGGACAGATGGACTAAACTTGATCTAGCGTTAGCTACTCTATACTTAGGCATGTTAGAAGCAAATTTTGGTCTTTGCTTGTTACAACAAAACTTTTGTCTTTAATGGAGAGCCCTTTCTAATTCCCTGGCCAATTCGCCTGGCTATAATGCTATGATGTCCCATTGCTGCTTGTAGTGTACCCTTCTTCTAGCTTATTCTTGTCAGGTTCAGAAAATTAACTTTGATTGATGGATTAACTAAAGAAAGAACGCGATTGAATGCGGCAATAGCTCTTATTTCAACCTCTACATTCTTTTTGGTGCAAGTTACAACCTCTACATACAGCAGAATTACATGTAATTCCGATTCACCATAGAACTCAAAACCAGCACCAGTAGACTAGCTCGAGAGCTTATGACATGTGATTACATGTCACAAAAATTTATTAATACTAATTATTTTTTCAATTATGATGATGTCATTTATAATGTTGTCACCATGCTTTCGTCGGGATTTGACTGGGCTAAGCTTGTTTATTTTGACGCAGCCAATTGTAAATAGTGGAACGAGGACTTGGTATACGCACGATCACCCTATTGTATAATAATTCTCCATTTCTGGTCGCCAATTGTAAGCGTTACGCAACATTTCTTCTCATACACACGATATTGTAACGCACATAGGGCCGGACTTCAATACCAAATACGTAAATTGTCATTTTTCGACTTTTCTTTCAACCTAATAGTCGTAGGGCTCTTTTAATAAAGAAATTTAAGTTACTAGAAGCTGTGCTGAAGACAGGAAACCGTATGAATGTCGGAACTAATCGTGTTGATGCACAAGCCTTCAAGTTCGATATGTGCTCAAGCTTGTGGACGTCGAGGGGGAGATGGAAATATCACACTAATTGCATTTCGTCGTCCAAGAGATTATCAGAACAGAAGGTGCTCGTATCACAGGCACCAATCAAATTCCAAGCACTTGAGCTAATGAAGACGCCAAGTGTAGGAAGCTTGGTCTGCAAGTTGTTTCCAGCCTCAGTTCAGAACTCGCCAATCTGAAGAAAGCTGCGAGAGTAGACTCTGATGTGCTCAGCAGTGATGTGGTCAAGCTTGTTGAAAAATTACCGCCATTGTCATACCGAATGAAACACTGTAGTTGGATAATAACAGACTGAAATTCTTGTTGAGTGGCGTGAAACTGCCCCTACATGCATGCAGGGGATCAGAAGTTTGGCTTGACAGATGCCAGCTTGTTTGCAGACGCCACACCCTCTCAACTAATTTTTCTAGTTTATTTTTTGGCTATGATTTTAGACTCCTTATTCGGCTTAAATAATTTTTCTTAGACTCCACGTGTTGTCTATTGTATAAAGATATGTTAACTAGAGTTATGTATGACTTTGTGACTCGTACTTATAAAAAAAATTATCCTTTCTCCCCATGGACTTAAATATTAAGCCGAATCATCTTATATCTTATTTCCTTTTTTTGCACGATATTTGTTCTTGAGATAGTGAATTTTTTAACAACTGATATCAGAGCTTAAAGGTTGGTAGAGATGTCGGACAATATGAAGTTTGCTCTTGTGAAGTTTGATGATTTATTGACTTAGAAATTATGGCAAAATGTGTGTCAATGATCTTATCGTGTAACAAGGGATAGTCACCACACTCTCGAAGAAGAAGTCTAAGAAGATAGAGGATCAAAAGTGGAAGGAGATAGAAATGAAAGCAATTGCAACAATTCTTTTGTACTATGCAAATGATGTAATGTATCACATGATAGATGAAGAGTCATCAACTCAGATATAAAAGAAATTGTAGGCAAGACATATGTCTATATCATTGTTGAACAAGTTTTATCTTAAGCAATAGTTGTACGGGCTTAAGATAAATGGAGGTTTAGATTTGAGCCAGCACATTAATGATTTCAGTCAACTTGTGAGCGACTTTGAGAAAAATTAATGTGAAATTCAAAAAAGAAGACAATATATTATTGCTCATGAACTATTTATTGAGTTCCTACGAGAATTACGTTATAACCCTAACTTGTAAGAAGGAGTTCTTGTTGTTGAAAGATATCACAAGTGCTCTCCTAGAGTTTTATTAAAGGGAGAAAACCAAAGATGAATGAATAGAAACGCTGGTTATGAGAGGCAATTATGATGACCGAGGAGCAAAAGAAGCACGAGTTCAGGATGGAGTCAAGGAGGTTCAAAAGAAATTATTTCGAGAGCGAAAAAAAAGTTACATAAAAAAAGATAGTCTAAGAAAAATTTGTGACCGCAAAGTTATGAATACGATATCTTATCCAGATGGATCAGATGGTAATTATCTTTCTTGTTTTGTCAAATCCAAAGCTTTTGAATATTTTGATTTTGGATATCGCTTATTCTTGTCCAATAGAGGGTGATTTGATGTGTACAAGTTTATTGATTCATGTATGGTAATTATGGATAATAATTTTACTTGTAAATTGTGATACGTGAAGATTGTGTAAAATTGGTGAAACTGGAGTATGCTATCCCCCTTTTGCACACAGTGGGGGTCAGAAGTATGAAATTAAAGACATCAAGAAAAATATCGATGATGCAAACTCGAGAAACAACTATGATACATACATATATCTGATTTTGTTTATGAGATACAAATCTTAAAAAAGTTACGACGGTTTTTTTTTCTCGTTGTTATTTAAAAAAAACCCACGGATTTTTTCAGTCATGGATAGGTTGCCTATGGTACAATCCCCATAAGATTGTAATTTCCAATCGAATCGAATTTAAAAATCGCTAGCAATTGAACTACGTTACTAGGCTCCACCGCTCCAGTTCGCTTGTACTTCATATTATCGGTCCGAATAATATCATTTCTTAACCTTTTTTTGTTTGGTCGCAAGTAATTTCCACACGCTCTTGGTTTTTTCGATAGTTTCTCCGCGTCAATATTAATTTATACGCTAATTTGGAATCGAACGTTTCATTTGACTTGAATTTTAGAGTTCTCGTAAGCAAGCAGATACCAATGGAAAGACTAGTAAACCATCTTTTATTTATGATACCCCTAGAATCGATCCAATCAATTTGTCCTAGTCTCAGAGTATGATAAGATTTTGTATAGTCTACGAAAAACTTTACAATAAGCTTCTCATAAATATAATTTTATATACTTAATAAGTATGATCTGATCAATATAACATCACTTCAATGTTCCAAATATTACCGAGCATTATGTAAATTACCGTCGAAACAATCCAACGTACCGCTCATAGAAATGTTCGCCCTTAAACCGCTAAACGACCAAACAAGGCACGAGCGAAGAAAAACCCCCTCCATTTGCTTCATCCTTTCCCTCCACTTTCTTCCGCCTTTCCGTCTTTCCCTCATAAATACCAACCTCGAATCCACCATTTCTCTTCAGATCTTCGGTTTACTCATAAAACCACCCCCAAAAAAAGAGAAGAAAAAAAAGGAAGGAGATTGAAACTGTAAAATGTCACCTCTTACACAAAAAATATACATGTCACGTCGCAAGTTAGAGATGACTGTCCTGTCGTGTGAGGGCTTAACAATCAACGGGAAACCAGTAAAGAACACGTTCGTTCTAGTAATAACCGACCAAGGAAGCACTCGGTTAACTAGCGTTGACCTCGACGGAGGAAGCCAGCCTTCGTGGAATGAGAAGCTGTCCCTCGAAATTCCCATGCACGAGCGTGTCATAACACTCGAGGTTCACTGCAAGGCGCGTGGCGGGGCCGTTAGGGTTGTCGGGTCGGCGAGAATGCCGGTGTCCGATTTCATGGGAGGTTACTTGCCGGATAACTATCTCAACTTCTTGAGTTACAGGTTGCGAGATGGCAATGGGGAGAAGAACGGCATTGTTAACGTGTCGGTTAGGGTTAAACCGTTGGATTATCATCAAGCCAATGGTGGTAAGGATCATGGTGGGTATGTTAGGGAGAAGACGTTGGCTTCTTCGAGTTTGAGTTCGAGTCCGGTAATGGCCGTGCCTGTGGGCGCCGGGAAGAATTTCGACGGGGTGGTCACTGGTATACCGGTTAGTTGGTGTGTTAATAACCATGAACATTACTCAAGGTATTGAGTTTGGGAGGGAGATCAGGAGAAGTAATTCTTTATTTGTACATTTTATTATTTTAAGAAAATGTTAATTAGAAATACAGATGTTACGATCTTCACTGAAATGATTAAGGGCAAATTACCCTCTAGTCTCTGGTCTTAATCGAATTTTCCTATCGGGTTCCTTCTTTCTCATAAATGATTTAGTCGTCCCTATATTTTGAAAAATATTGGTCTCGGGTCCCTGGTTGACTTCAGCACCCATTTTTTCAATTTTTTGTCATGTGAAATGACAATTTTACCCTTCACAAAAAGTCAAAAATAAGATGAAATTTGTCATTTTGTGAAGGATAAAATAGTCATTTCACATGACAAAAATTTTAAAAAAGAGGCTGATTTGGTCGGTGGGGACCCCTAGACAAACATTTTTACATAAAATAGGGATGGATTACTCATTTATGAGAAAAGAGGGACCCGATAGGAGAATTATGTTAGATTCATGGACTAGAGAATAATTTGCCCAATGATTCATGTACACCGATCAACATCTTCTGCATGTTTTAGTAATATTGCTAGTCTGTACGAACCATTAAACTTACGAGCCTTTAGGGTTCAATGTCTCGGTTCAATATATATAAATATAAAAAATTCATATATTCAATATTTCAAAGATTTTGGGTTATGAATTGAATTGATCGAGTGGCACGTTAGATTCATACAATCTCTGTCGATGACACGAGAAACATTGTCAATCTCATACAAATTTTAGTATAATACGTTGTTGAAGATTTCAATATTAAAAATGGATAATAGTTGTAATTAGTTTATAGGTGTAAATTATTAGACATATTCATTGTAATAGAGTTTTAGGATGGATATGAACTAATTTGGATCTAGCAAATTAACTACTCTATTCTTCGGCATATTTTGATCGTCATTTGTTCCACCAAAAGTTATGGTGTTTCAATGGAGAGCACTTTCTAATGTTCTGACCAATTTGCCTGCAAAAAAATGTCTCGGTTGCTGCATAGTGTGTAGCCTTCTCGTAGCTTATTCTAGCAAGGCTCGGAAAATTAACTTTGATTAATGAGTTAACTACAGAAATAAACAGATTGGATGCGACGGGTTTTCCCGTAATACAACATAACAAGTGTTTTCGACAGAGTAAAAGTTGTCGAGATAGTTTTTTTGACTCTGAATATTAAAATAATAAATAAAAATATAGAACGATATCAACGAACTCTTTCATTATGAAAAAAAATAAAATACAAAAAGACAAAATCTCAATGTTTCTTTTCATGTCCAAGTGGATTTGCATCATTCATAAGCTTATGGCGAGTGATAACAGGTCATAAAAATATATTAATTAGGTTTTCATGTATTATGTTTGACCGTGCTTCGTCAGGATTTGGCTGGGCTACACTTCTTTACTTTGACGAAGCCATTTGTAAATAGTAGAATGAGGACTTGGTCCACGGTGGCTCCGGTTCTGCTTTGTAGAATTAGAATTGGAGTTGTGCATGATCACCCAATTGTACAATAATTCTTCATTTTTCTGGTTGCCAATTGTAAGCATTACGCTACATTTCTTCATCATTCAAAGTTTGCCTTTTCTAAATTAGCATATAAAGTAAATATGAGTCCGGGAGATTGTGGAACGCTACATTAACTAAACTAAAAAAAAATTGTACCTACCTACTTACAGTAATATTTTTGGTACCAATAGTATAAAGTACAAGCGAGCAGGGTCTAATAACGTAATTCAATTGCTTTTCCTTGTTACGAGATTGCATCTTTTAAATTCAATTTGATTGGAGAATACAATTTTATGGGGTTTTGAATATTCCAAATGCAACCTATTTATTAGTCGCCAAATGAGAATTTTACAAGATGTCTTATAAATCTAAAAGATTTATGATTCAAATTTTGATATGAGCTATGACATAAAAATATATATTTGAAAAAAAAATCTGTTATCCAAGAAATTGGCGAGATTTATAAAATAACAAAGAGAAAATGAAAAAAATTAGATGCGTCGTTATCTTTTTAAGATTTGTATCTCATAAACCACGTAAGATATGTATATCTATCTGGGCTATTTCTCTTGTTTGTATTCTTGATGTATTTAATCTCATCATTATTATTTTTTACCGGATAAAAAACAATATGATCTTACGTAAAAAAATTAAAAATATTCAATATTGATAAGTTTTTAATAATTTAAATTAACCGACGTCCCAATTTAAGAGGATACATCTAGCCAACTTCAAGTCATCCCTTATCCTAAGAGAATATTTCAAGCCATTCATGTTCAGGTTGTTTTCGATTTTTGGAGGTGTCAAATTCCATGTTCCCATAAGAAGGATCCAACAAATAAAAGTCCCTTAAAAATAAGGATACAACATCCAAGAAAATGTTGCGGCGACGAAGAAGATTGCGATAAAAATACTAAGGTAGACCTTACGTATGTTCCGGGGGATGACCTAACCACAAACAACTAGACATTGTCCGCCACGTAGAGGTAGACCCTTTCCGTCGGGATGACCTTAACCAGGAACAACTAGACTAGTGCTATAAAATAATGAATTCGTTAAGTCTAATAATATCCGAAAAATATGATATAATTTTGTTCCTCGATCTAACAAAATATCAGAAAATGATAAGAATAAAAAATAACTGTAATTATTTTTTGTTAAATTTCTCAAATCCTAATATAAATAAAATTACTAATAATAATTTAAAATTAAATTAAACTTCTAATAATAACCATATTAACTATAGATATATAATAAATAAAAAATTGTTCCTCATCTCCATCTATTTTTCCCCTAAATCACGTACTGGTTAATTATGGATTTAGGGTTAATTAGGGTTTTTTTTGGATTAATGTCAGTTGGGGTTCTTATAGATTGGTTGATTAATGGATTATAATAAGTTTTAGTAAAAGAAAGAGTATAGTTTCTCCTAAAGCTGAATTTAGGATTATTGATACGCTAATCTATTGTAGACTGACGGAAGAACGACCAGAGGAATCTGTTGATTTGGAAATAGGCATCAAAGGGAATCATCAAAGTTGGTTCGATACTGTTGTGATGATTTTCCTTAATTAGTTCTGGAGATTTCGTTTTGTATTTCTAATTTGATTTATATGAATTTTTTTGGACCCCAAATATTAATCTATTATATAAAAATATGTTATCTAAAAATTGATTTTGTAACTTGCATCCATTAATACACAAATTTCCTTCCTACCATGAACATAAACTTTAGGCCAAATCATGTTATTTATATCTTGTGTCCGTTTCTTTTCACATATTATTGTCACGTTGCTGAATTTCCTAACAACTAAGGCCATCATGTGGATTTCCAATCTGCTCACCTCTTGCCCCATTCTGACGTCATAAACGTTCAGACGACGGGAAGCAAACTGTTCAGATGTTTACTGTCACAATTAGACAAGTTCGGTCTAAATGGATGATCACTCTTCCACCAGCTAATCCAAAATTAACGGTGCATTGAAGCTATTTACAATTTTACATTAAACAGCACCTGTGTTGAAAGAATCACTAAAAAAACTTATGGTCAAAGGCATCTACCCGCCTAATTTAACCTGTGTGGTCTCAAGCTTAACAATGATCTTTCCAGTGAAATCATCCGGCGTGGAACGTATACTCCAAGCATTTCCCAACAGATCTCTTCGCTGCTGAACCAATAAGCTTCTTGGGTTCTGAGGGAGGAAGAGAGTCGGTACCTCGAACTGAGACTCTGAGACTCGTTTTCCTTATGATTGATGGTGTGTTCTTGAAGCTCCTTGCAGCGATCCTCAATATAGATTCCGGACTGTGGTTAGGAGATCTCCTGCAATAACTTGCCGGAGTCGCACAGGGAGATGGACTAGCTTGCTGAATGATGTTCTCTGGAACCGTTGCCAGGGAAATATTCAAATCCGTCCCGTCTTTCTTGTTTCCAAGCAGCCGGGCTGTCTGGTTTTCTGCATAGACATTATCTGCCAAATGAAGAAAAAGAAGAACTGGATGAGTTGTGAACTTTCAGGGATACATTCTGAAATTACATAATAGATCGAAGATTCATGAAATTCTTCTAACTTCAGAAAAATGATCGGACGAGAGCTAAGAAAACAACCTTCCGTACCAGCAGCAGCACCGTCGGAGGGAGTACTCAAAGAAAGAGCCAAAGAAACATCAGTACTTCCAGATCTCCAAACTCCAGGCATTCTCAGAGGTCTTTCTTCTGTGGATGGGAAGAGACAACCATCTTTGTTTGAGGTTGGTTTTTGCACTTCCACTTTGGAATCATTATCAATAACTAGATCATGTGAACAATGATCGATGCTTTTCACTGTACTCGATGTCCAACCAATTCCTTGTTTGTCAGCCTCTGCCTTCACACATTCTGTTTCTTTGCTACAGCTATGAAAATGGTAATCTGAGGATTGTTGTGAACCAACTTTTTTCTTCAGCGAGCAGTTCCAGTGATTCTTTATGGAATTCTCAGTTCTGAAAATATAATGCATATGAAGTGGTTAGAGAGCAGAAAAGACTTGATAAACAAGTTATGCTCTAAGTTATTGTCTAAAAACAGTCATCTAAGTCTTTTCATAGTGTGTGATTTAGGACATCATCTGTATTCCTCTTGCAAATGTTACAAATTACGAGCATTCATGTTTACTTGTATCCTATAAATGATGTTGTTAACATACTAATCCTACCTTCCTGGCAGGAACTTTGCAATCTCAGCCCACTTATTCCCATATTCTCCTTGGGCCTTGATGAGAATCGTTTCCTCCTCTATCGTCCATGCAGTTCTTTTTATGCTTGGATCTAAGTGATTATACCACCTGAAGAAATAAATCATCATTTTCCGCCATTGATTTTGATCTCCCTGAGATAGTGTCAATGAAAAAATCCATTTGATGGCCAAAGTACCTTTCTCGGCATTGTTTCCCCATGCGGCCAGTCAACTGTTTTGCTATCTTGGACCAACTATGACTCGTACCATGCTTCTCAATGAGCTGTATTATGATCTCATCTTCCTGCATGTTCGAGTAAACAAGGAGTATGCATTACCCACCACTTCCATACAGCTTCTTAGGCAACTTTAACTACGACACAAACTAAAATTTTACGTTTACCTCCTTTCTCCAGGGTCCCTTAACAAGATTCGGATTTAGAACCTTCTGCCAACGATGTAGACATTGAACGTCAGTTCTGCCAGGAACACATTCAGCTGAAAGAAGAGGAAAAAAAAAACTAAAATTGAAGTCCCTCAAAATAGGAAAAAAGGGAAGAATCAGCAGAACTAAAAACATTCAAGGAGATCCAAGTCACCTATCTTCTTCCAACACTTATGGTTGAACTTCTCAACAGCAGCAGCTAAAATCTTATCCTGTTTGTTACAACACAAAGCATTCGACTTCAGATGATATAACAGAACAATCCCGCAAAGAACACTATCCGATCAGTTCCAACACAAGCATCTTGGCATTAACTTATCCAACAGAAAAGTTCACAAAAAACACTTCAAGTATACAACTGCTTAAAAAGGAATCTAAAACTTCAAAGGGTTATACGTAGAGAGACACCGACCAATTCCTCTGTCCATCCTCCCTTTGATGATCTGGTCGGACCTGTCGTCCTCCTGTAATAAACCCGAACACCACATTACCATTGCAAGAGAACCAAACAAAGACAAGTCCTCAAAGAAAAAAAAAAAGAAACCAAATTGACGAAATAAATAAGGGAATTAACAAAATTCAAAAAACGAACCCCATATCGGATTCCGAATTTGACGAAGCGGAATTACGCGTGGTGCCCCCTAGAGTTAGAGCTTAAGAGCTCTTTTTCTATAACTGGACTGACACTCCATCTCTTAATGAAGCTCTTAATAGAGGCAGTCATTAAATTCCCCAAGTCACATGAAAAAGAAAGAGAAAAAAAGGAAAATAAAAGGAAACTGTAACGGCAGGAAAATTAAGAGGAAACCCATTTCAGTTTCGAGTTCCTTAATGATGGGTTCTCTCCCATTTTTGAATTCTCAAAGAAAGGCTGAAACTTTCCGCGTAACGGCCTATAAAAAAAATAATATTTACTTGAGGCTCAGTGTAGGAGGAGAAGATGGAGAGTTAAAAAGGGCAAAGTTGGAGCGAGGAGAGAGAATTTCGCGGGAAAGGAGAAGGAGGCTTAGAGCCAGTGTTAGGGGAAAGAGATTGTTACGAAATTACAATTTTAGGTTAATTACTTGTAACAAAATTCAACCTTTAAAGTTTGGTAAGACCCTTCAAACTCCATAACTCGGAAACACAAAACGTAGCTTGACCGTTCGCGTATCTTGTCGGTGTTGTGCTTAGGGATGGACAAATAAACCGAAACCATAAATCCGAATTGAATCGAACCAAAAAATTCAACCCGAATTGGAACTGAAAAAAAATGGTTTGGATTGGGTCTGATTTTTAACAAAATTTGGTTCTCGAGTCCGGGTCGGGTCCAAGCTTACAGATCTATTTGGACCCGACCCGAACTGAAATATATATATTACTTATGCTAAGTGTCATTTTTAATCAATGCTTTAGTTTATATTATATATTTTGACACTTAATTTTCTCCTATAAGTGTCATTATAATTTATATTATATTATATTATAGTTTATATTATATATTACTTAGTTTATATTATAGTTTATATTATATATTACTTATGGTAAGTGTCATTTTTTTGGTTTTATAGTTCGACCCGGACCCAAATTTTGGGTTTAGGTTAGACCCAAAATTAAAATAATTCAGTTCGGGTCTCATAATTTCCTGATTTTCGGGTCCAGGTCGGATCGGGTCTTTTGTACATCCCTGAACTTGTGCTTGTGCTTTTCGTCGTGGTCCTCGTGGATAAAATTTTTGGGTTACAATTGTTGATGGGCCTCAGCTAAGTACACAATTTTAAATGTGGGCTTTTACTTGTGGGTTGCACTTTTTTTTGTGTGTGATCGGTAATAATATTTTTGATTTGCTTGTATGATTTTATAAATCATTTCCATGCATATATTCAAATGGCTGGTTGGCTTGGCTGTTGCTATAACGTGTAAAGTGGTTGTTCAATCTTAAAATATACTGATTTTAAATTACAGGAATCCCATTTTTGCCTTGGTCCTGTATTTTATGATTTGAATTCTACATGGATTTTGTTTTGAGAAAATAAAAGTAAACCAAAAGAAGGTGAAAATGTGGGAAACTTCATGTATGGAGCCTACCCATTGATGCATGCTGATTGAAACCAATAACAATTTATGGAGCGTCAAGAAGTATACATATTTGTTTAACTCGGACAATTTTTTGAAACAATTTTTTATTATAAATACTATAATTCTAACCATTGAATATATACCATCAACACAAGGCATCATTGGCTATGCCACTACAGATAAACAGTACTAGCCAGAGCACATTTATGGCCGTTGACTTGGGGCCAACATACCTGTTTTGTCAATTGGACGGCTGAGATCTAAACGCGGGGTATACATAATATATGTGTATTTTCTTATTTTTTATTTTATTTTCATTAATGACTCTTCAATGCATTGATTTTTTTCCTATCCAATAAGGAAATATTTTCATGAATTATGATATTTCTTTACAATCAAGAAGTTTTTTTTTTCTTGTTTTTATTAACAAGTGTATTTCTGTTATGAGATTTTTCTATAATCAATGATATCATTAATTGTGTTTATATTTCCAACCACATAATTATGGTGCCACTTAATGCGAAACGGGAAAATAAAAACACAACATGGCACAACACTAAATACAACATGATGATATATCATAAAACGCAAAATAGTGTACCACTAAACACAACATGATTTACTACTAAACGAAATATAATTTTTGCAATTTTCAAAACACTGATACGATATCATCTAATATAGAAAATTGTAACCGCGACCCATTTTTTTATTTCCCTTTGATATTACCAAGACCCTTTGGCTTCACCAAATCCACCTATATACCATCAACTAGGTGGAGGCGTTGACGTCCGACTAAAACAGTCTTGGAGGTACAAGTCAACGACAGCGAGAAGGCTCATAAGGGCACCAGTGACGTCATCGAACGGCTGCCAGCTGTATAGGAATATACACCTGGTCAACGCGAAATACGGGGGAATAAAAAGAAAAACCTGTCTTAATAAAAGACAAATAAAAAAGAGAAGGTGGAGTTATTACTTACTTATTAGAGAAAGCAGGTGACCAACAAAAATAGTCTACCCACCCAACACGACAACAGAAACGTCGGAGAACCCGAAGACACACCACAGAGAAAAGAAGATGCCTGAGGGAACTCTGGAAGTCCTCCTGGTCGGAGCCAAAGGCCTCGAAGACACAGACTTCCTTTGTGAGTTCTTCTCTTTTTTTAAATTTATGATCTTGCCTGTCTTTCATTAAAAAAAAACATGATCGGCGAGTTGCTTGCCTTCCAAGGAAGCTCGGGTGATTTTGTGTGGGAGATCGAGCGATCTCCTTTTGGCTTTTCTGGGTCATCGTTCTTTTTTGTTGTGGTTGTTGTCTCTAATGGTGGTGGAACCTTAGAATTCTTCGACCAATTTAATCTCTTGATAATCAAAAAGGAAATCCTTAGTAGTAATATTGAATATCCGATGTGTTAGAATTTGATCGAATCGACTGTGACGGGGCCCCGAATATGGACTCTTGATGTTGTTGTGATGGATTCTTTTTGTATACCGACTCTTTGGGGTCCGTTTTCGTATTTACGTGCAACAACTAATATAAAGTTGAGTGCCTCTAACTTATCTGCTCTGTTTACGAACTTCAAAAAATACGCAAGCCTTCGATTTGCTGGGATCCAGATGTTAGATCAATACTCTTTGCGTATATGCTGCTTCTCTTGTCGTTTTCAAATATAGCTTCCTATTACAAAGTGTGGTTGGACTATGAGCTAATAACCAGAGTTCAATTAGCAGCCGGCACGGATCCCTATGTCACTGTCACTTGCAGAACTCAGGAGAAGAAGAGTGGTGTTGCTTCAGGTTGGTTGACCATTACCCTTGTGAGATTTGTCAACGTTTTTAACCTCGCTATACGTATAGTTGATTACGCTTTACCTACTAACAAACCGGGTATGTGCAGGCGAAGGATGTGAACCGGAATGGAACGAGACATTTATCTTCACTGTCTCTGATGGCACTTCAGATCTCATTCTCAAGGTAATGGATCGTGACACTTTCACAAGTGACGACTTCGTCGGAGAAGCAACGTAAGTTAACATTTTGGTATAGTTTCTCACATATTAATCTTTGTTACTATATGTGGTCGAATGTTGATGATTACATTGCGATATGAGAGTAAACAACTTGGAAATGCTTCCAATCAAAACTGCTTTTAAAGGCTGTGGTTTGTATTCATATGGGAATTGCAGGATTCCTTTAGAGCCAGTGTTCATGGAAGGAAATGTCCCACCAACTGCATACCGCATTGTCAAGGACCAGGAATATCGTGGAGAGATCAGAATCGGCCTCACTTTCACTCCGGAGGTATGATAAATAGTGGTAGCATGGACCACCACATATGCTGCATTGATGAATTTCTTTCAAATTTTCGCTTATCCATAATTACCATGCTTACTCTTTAACTGGGTTGTTGCAGACGTACAGTGACCGGAAAGTAAACACAGAGGACGAGAGCTTTGGCGGATGGAAAGAATCTTCCTACTGACCAGTATGGGGTTGAACATTTGCATTCGTGTTGCAAATTATATGAAGTTTTTATTGTGTGTATATTGGATCTGTCATTTTATGAACATTGCACAAGCAACTTTTCACAATTCTGCTATCAATTGGATACTAATTATCGTCATCATGTCACCAGAATTCTTCACTGTAGTGGCCCCCGAGTTGAGATAACACTCTTCCAATCTCGTTCTTGTCCGATCGTAAAAATACTAAGTAGTTCTAACTCACCAGTCCGTATTTTTATTTGGTTCGCGACTCTTTCTGCAGAAATAGTGCAGCGTATCACATTAAAAGACTTCGTACTTGTTCATGTTTACTCCAAGGGCAGGCGTAGCAGAGTGCAAAGATTCGAATCAAAATCAGTTTGGTATATTGGGACAGCTTACTGCAAATCAGTCATTGCGAATAGACTTCACCGAATAATCCAAAGCTTTTGCCATCTCAAGACATGAACAGATGGAAGTTGTATTACAAGCTGTTGCAAGGATACTCCAGCTTAAAAATATGTACCACTCAACTACAAGGGAAAACATGATTATTACAATTCACACTTCATTGCATACAATGGCTATAAGCAGGCAGAAGTTATTCTAAGCCCTCTGCTATTCCTGCGTTATCCTGTACAATGCCAATCCCGCTGAAATATGGAACCGAACACGATCAATATTGATTTCCTAGCTAGGATAGAGAATCAATTACCTGTATTGGCTAATCTATTAAGTGTTCACAGGATCAATATCTCGAGCTTTGACTTCGGGTAGGAACAGCCAACCCAAGCTCCTTGCATTGCTCTTCATCCGGCAGCAAGGTCTTTGGAATGGCACCGAAAGCTTTTCTTGTAGGTTCAAACCCAGAAGCGATAAAATGCAAATACGCTGATGCATCCTCCATGTTCTTTCCCAGATTGAAAGACACAGAAGCAAAGTTCCTCGAAGGAGCTTTTACCTGTTTCTTCTGATTATCTAGCCCCGCAACTCTTAGAAATCTTTCTGTAGCCGATTCCCACGATAGTTCATGCCTTTGTGCAGCGGTCAGCTCAGCAGGTTGTGCTGTCAAAGCCTTGCGCGTAGCTTCGACAAACCCCTTGCTATTATCATACATCCAGCAATTTGGGAACTGCTTGAAGAATTCGTTTGATGGGTGATTGGCACAGACAACAATTTTCCCCATGGCCAAGGCCTCGGCTGTTGTCGTGCAAACCACATCTGTAGTACTTGGATTGAGGAACACCTTATAACTGGGGCAGGAAAAAGAGAAGGAAAAAAAATAAAATCAATCAAAGCTTCATTGCTTCAAACAAACCAAAAAGCTCCATTACTAATGTGTCATCAACACTGAAGAAGAAATTAGAATAAGAGACAGCAACTTACTCGTGAAAAATGGGATCAGCGTGATCACGACCAGGGTTCACTCTTACTGTTAGCTCCAACTTTTTGGCAGCTTCTTGAACTTCACCAGAGTCTTCCCCACTACCGTACAAGTCCACTTCAAGTCCAGCAAGCTCCTTTTGGTTATCATGAAGAAGTTTGAGAAGCTCCTTATAGCCTTTGCTCCACACCATTTTCCCTATATAGTAAGCCCCTTTGGTAAAAGCTTGTTCCCCTCTTTGTTGGAGCTCTATCTTTTTCTCGCCAATCTCAAGAAACTTGGGATTCACTCCATGTACATTGCAGACGATGGATTGAGGATAGTCCTGGGTTGCAGCAGACAATCTAATAACCTGCAACACAAGTCACAATTCAGAGCCATCCTCGAATTTTGCAGAAATGACGAGGGAACAAAATGTAATTCAACACGTTATGTTGATCAGCGTGCAGCTAACTAAAGTCGACAGAAGATCTGAACAGACACCAAACAGAAAAGAAACGGCAGCAAAGGATCCTACTCGTCTGGTTACAAAATTAACTCGCCAGCAACAACCCCCCGCAATATTGAACTCCCCACACTCGATCAGGGAGGAGACATCAAACTTACAAGCTAAGAACAGAAAACCTACAAAACTTCTCTTCGTCCCTAACCGGATCAGAAACCTGGGATCAAGGCAGGATTCAGGGCTAAAAGAGGCTCACACCTTGTGACAATAGATACCAACGACCCAGGAATTAGCATACTTAAGGACAAGGGCCTTGAGCCGCCCGTGCTTCTCCCGCTTAACGTACTCCAAGTAGTTGGTGTGGATGACCCCGATCACCAACCGGAACTTGTTCTTCCACATCTTCCCGTGATGGAACCACGTCAGATGCTCTGGCTCCTCCAACACCGCCACGTCAGCCTCCTCTTCCTTTATCGCCTCCGTTATGTCCCCCACCGGCAGTATGCTCCTCTTGTCCACAGCAAACTACACAAATAACAAAGAAAAAAACAAACGGCGTCGCTTTCCGTTACTAATCCCATAACAAACTCTCTGTTGTACTTTTCTTCTCTTTTCGTTTAAAAATTGCATTTCACATTTTAGATTTTACACCCTAATTAAGCAATATTCTCATTAGAAAAAAATTAAAATGAGAAAAAATGAGAATATTTAATAATAGACTGTTACCTTGGCGGGGTAGAAGCGGATGGAGAAGTCGGGGGAGAAGGAGAGGCGCGCGTGGAGCCAGTCGCGGACGTAGCGCTCCTGGTGAGCGGGGGAAGGGAAGGTGACGCCAGCGGGGTAGACGAGGGGCTGATCGCCGGCGGAGAGCCAGGGGATGACGAGGGAGACCTTGCGTGTGTCGGCGTCGTGCTTGGCCAGGTAAGCCGCGCGGAAGAGAGGGTTCACGGCGGTCCCCGTCATCCACGGAAGGCTGGCCGTCGTGAAGATCGCGATGTGCTCTTGCTTGCGGCCGTCGCCGGCGTGGGAACTCATCTTCCGGTGCGTCTTAGGGGAAAATAGGGCGCGCGTAGATGAATTGACGGAAATTCGGGTTTGGATCCGAATAATGAAATTAAGTAAAGGAAAGAAATAAGCGAGTTTTGCGTGGGGTGTGTTTTGGTTCTCTCTTGTCGTTTTTATAATTGGTTCCCCGCAAGGGAAGGGAAGGGAAGGGAAGGGGAAGAAGGAAGCTGCTTGAGTCGACGTCGTATTGGCGGAAGTTGGTTGGTTTGATGGATTAGTTATGACGTGGGCCATCGGAGTTACGCTTGGCCCATATTCTTGATGTTGCTCTGTTTTTTAATCCAACTAAAATAATATGTGTATTATTAAATTTGTAACTTCACTTTCTTCTATTTATGTATTATCTATACATTTTTAAGTTCTATTCTAAGTTGAGCAACGTGATTCAAGGGGCTGCTATGCTATGAGCTATCTGGTGTCATTCAGAATATTAACCTACAACAACTTTCATATTAACTATATATTTATACAATTGTGCATAATCATATATTAAAATATATTTTCATTTGTGTAATTATACAATTCATCATAATGACTATTCTTAATTCGAGTTGTATCAGATCAACACAAAATATCAATTTTTCTGACAATATTTAGTACTGATATGTTGTAAATGATTTGAACTCATAAAATTTAAAAATATCCATGCAAATTGATCTATTGCTAACTTAAATTGTTACACTATAATCAACTAATGTTCGAGCCAAACAGAATGAGTATAAATTAAAACTGTTTTGATAAATATTTAAGATTAATGCTTAATAAAAATTCGAGATTGTTGATTAACTATTGCATCTCTGTATTTAAGTGATATTATATACCTATGACTCCTGAAATTGGAAATTACATAGTTATGTATATGGATAAGTCGTAAGTAATGATATCGAATCTATGAACTAAGACATCTTTTGTCTGCTTCCATCTTCTTTTGTCCCCGCCTCAACAAGTCGCATTTAACAAATAACAACCGTCTCTTGCGACTGACTGGTAGTTAAGCTGAGGCATCCTCCTCCGCCATTTCAACTCCCCACTCCAAAAACAACCGAACCAAACCCGAAACCCTAATTTCCCAAAAAACCGAACTAACAAAAAATCGAATCCCAAATTGAACATGCTGCTGGGACACACCGACGGAATATCCGACCGGGGATCCACGCTGGGGGACCGGGAGTCCCATCTCTCCGGCGCCGGAGACCCCAGCGAGGACCGGTCCGGTGAGTTCTGCTCCGAGGAGGTGGTTCTCCACGAAGCGAGCTTCGACGAGCTGGCGGCGAACAGCCTCAAGTACGACATGATCTTATGGGTGTCAATATCGCTGTTGCTGGTGTTGGCTTGGGGTGTAGGGATCATAATGTTGCTTTATTTGCCAATTCGAAGATACGTCATCCGGAGGGACATTTCGTCACGGAAATTGTACGTCACTCCCAACGACATTGTCTACAAGGTTAATCCCCCTCGGTTTTTTTGGTCCGTTAAGTCGAGCTTCAAACTTTTAATTTTAGCTGATTTGGGTTCGAATCGGTGTTGTGAAGGTGTCCAGGCCTTCGTTCATTCCGTTTTGGGGGGTCGCGACGATCGAGAAGCGCGTTCCTCTTTCCATGGTCATTGATATAATAATTGAACAAGGTAATGTTAGTTACTTGGAGATTTCGTATGTAATGCGATTGTTCTGGGGTTTTTCGTGTCGTTTAGGGGCTTGCTCTGGTGTCGTTTGGGGTTTTGTTGCAATATTTGTGGATTAGTTGGAAGCATTGAGTTGCAGTATAGTAGTAGTATTAGCCATCACAATGATTAGCTGGACGGACCTTCATTTAGGAGGCTGGGTTGCGGGTAGGATGCTTACTTAGGATGTAACTGTATTTATTTTCGTACTGGGGCTTGCCCCTCCATTTTTACCAAAGAAAAAGTTGGAGAGGCATTGAGGGGAGTTTTGTCGCTTTTTCTTCGAGATGGGACTTGAGTTGCTTTATATGTTATGTGATTAAATATTGATCCATGCTCTGGTATTTCTAAAGATGCAATAGCTATCTTCTTGTTTTTCTAGGTTGCTTGCAGGCTGTGTATGGAATTCACACCTTTAGAGTCGAAAGTATTGCGCAGGGTAAAGCTGCACCAGTTGATGAACTTCAGGTTCAAGGTGTTGATGATCCTGCTGATCTTCGGAAGGTAAACCAGACTGATTGCTGATTTACGGTGGAAAGTTGGTATTAGTTTTATTTAAATTTAATGCGGTTTGGTACATTGATCAGGTTATAATAACAGAAGCTGCCAAGAGTATCCAGGA
>SOPF01029190.1:72517-90133 GCA_012979155.1 Hypericum perforatum
TACCCCTTTCCTTTATTGACTTGCTTGCACCCAACTAACTGTTCACTTTTCCCTCCAACTCCGACACCCCTCTTTAATCGGCGACTCAATAATTACAACGGCAATCTCTCTCTCTCTCTCTCTCTCTCTCTCTCTCTCTCTCTCTCTATAAATAGGCGCCACGAGAGCGTGGACTTGTTTGACGCACGACCTCCACTCTCTCTCTCACTTCCTGATTTGGTTGGGGAGCAGGCAAGAGCAATGTGGAGGAGGGCGGCTCGATCCGCGGCGTCGCGTGTTAGCCACTCGCGGCGGTTCTCCGCCTGTTCGATACCTGGTCCGTGCATCGTCCACAAGCGCGGCACCGACATCCTCCACGATCCTTGGTTCAATAAGGTAACTCACTAGTCACTACTCTCCCTCCTTATATTTCCCCTTGGTCAGGTTGGGTTAGGTTAGGTTAGGTTACTACTGATCGGAGTGGCTGGTTTTACAGGACACGGGGTTTCCGTACACGGAAAGAGATCGACTAGGTCTACGCGGCCTGCTCCCTCCTCGCGTCATATCTTTCGAGCAGCAGTACACGCGCTTCAGTGAGCACATTCTCTTTACTTTGTTCCGGATCTTGGTCTTGAACTGATTCGTTGTTCCAATTTTCGATGGATAGTGGATTCTTATCGGTCCCTGGAGAAAAACACTCAGAACGAGCAGGAGAGTATTGCGTCCCTTGCTAAATGGAGGATCTTGAATCGACTTCACGACAGGAACGAGACTCTCTACTATCGAGTTAGTGACCGATCTCATTCATTCTACTTGGATATGTTCTTGTCTGGCAGTTGGTTTGTGCTGACATGGCTTTCTTCTCCTTGCTTCAGGTTCTAATCGATAACATCAAAGACTTTGCTCCGGTTATATATACACCAACTGTAGGTTTGGTCTGTCAGAACTATTCGGGACTGTTTAGACGTCCACGTGGCATGTACTTTAGCGCCAAGGATAAGGGGGAGATGATGTCCATGATCTATAATTGGCCTGCTCACCAGGTACCGCTGATGGTGTTCCTGATGCAGACTATATCCTTTTTTTGTGTTGATTTAAGATTAGTGTTCGTGTGTCTCTTATCTTGTGAATTGAGATAACTTATATTAACAGATTAATGGAAACCTATTTTGCAGGTAGACATGATTGTCCTGACTGATGGTAGTCGTATTCTAGGCCTAGGTGACCTGGGAGTTCAAGGAATCGGTATACCCATTGGAAAACTTGATATGTACGTTGCTGCCGCTGGCATCAATCCCCAGAGAGTATGCTTTCTCTCTCTCTCCAGATTTGGTTTATGTTAGGCTGGTATAACAGATGAAAGGAGTTAAGAACTTATTCTTGCTTAAGGATGCTTTCTTTGCTAAGCAGTTGTCCTTTGCTGTGTATTTGTTGAACCAGATTCTGTGTATCATTTCAATCCCATGTTTCTTACTATATCATGTCGTTTGATATGATTTCAATTTTTATGCGTGCTAGATATTACCTGTGATGCTAGATGTTGGTACAAATAATCAGAAGCTGCTAGAAGACCGTCTCTGTGAGTTCGCTCTTCATCTTCTTCTCTTTTTATTTTTCAGTATATTTGTCATTATATCTTTCTTGAAATTGTATCTTGTTGAGGCACCAGTGATGTGATTACATTCCACCTTTTGGCAGATTTAGGACTTCGACAACCTAGGCTTGAAGGAGAGGAGTATTTAGAAATTGTTGACGAGTTCATGGAAGCTGTTCATACACGTTGGCCTAAGGCAATCGTACAGGTTTGTTTCCATTGATAGTGTTATTTTTCTGAATACGCGTTCCCATAATATTGTTCACGCTATTAACTTGATGCTCTGTTTCTCAGTTTGAAGACTTTCAATTTAAGTGGGCTTTTGAAACACTGCAAAGATATCGTAAAAGATTTTGCATGTTCAATGATGATATACAGGTGAGTAGTAGATCAAGCGTTTCTGCACTTCTTTCATGTTATTTTCTTCCCAACCCTCCAAGCAAAAATGATGTGGAGGCATATGGAACTCTTTTCTGAAAATTGGCAAATGGAACTTATGCTGTTCTATCTATAATCTGTAGGGAACTGCTGGTGTTGCACTTGCGGGCTTGTTGGGGACTGTCAGAGCCCAAGGCAAACCATTGTCAGACTATCCTAACCAAAAGATAGTTGTTGTGGGAGCTGGAAGGTACTGAACATAAAAGGAATTTTTGTATGGATTGATAAGCAGCTTCAGTTTCTTTTATCCCTTCGTCATATGCAATCATTAACTTGCTTGTCATCCTTGTTATTGTTCTCAGTGCAGGGCTTGGTGTCCTTAAGATGGCGTTACAGGCAGCTTCAAGAATATCCGGGAATAGTGACTTGGCCACTACAAATAATTTTTTTCTTCTTGACAAGGATGTATGATTTCTTCTCATTCCTTCGTAGCATCTGTTTGCTATTATGTCGCTCTTCATAGATTACATATTTGATGTTGTGATTACCTATTTTACCTGATTTGAGGACATACTAGCTCAGCTATATTCTTCTGAGAGGCGAGTATAGGAAATGTTTCCGAGTAGACCAAAAAGAATTTTCCAGTGGGAGAGGGTTTTTAAATTTTGATTGACGTAATATAAGCCCCTGTTGAATTGATTGTTGTTGTATCTCTCCGCTTCCTTAGGGTCTCATGACAAAAGAAAGGAAGAAAATTGATCCAGCAGCAGCACCATTTGCTAAAGACTTGGCAAGCATGAAAGGGTTGAGAGAGGGAGCTAGCCTTTTGGAAGTGGTATAACTCCTACGGCTGTCATATTCTGCATCCTTTTTTCATGCTGATCTCCCTGTGGTTGAAAATGATTTTTTAGTTTTCACTAAATTTCTTTTGTGTCACGGCATGAATCTCTGCCATCTTAAGAGATTTCTTGTCAACCATTTTTCAGGTGAAGACAATTAAACCTCATGTGCTTCTTGGCCTGTCTGGAGTTGGTGGTATTTTCACTGAAGAGGTAATTCTCTTGCTATGAGCTGTATTTTCTCTTCATTTTTTTCATGGAGGGAATGTGTGAATTGTAGCATCTTTTTGTTTTTGAAAAATGTACACTTTCAGAAGTTTATAGCAGATGCATTCTAGCAGAAGCAAAATAATTTCTAATGCAATTGGAGGAAATAATTTCATTATTGTGGCTCCCAGACTGCTCTTTTGTCCTGGTTTATGAGATAGAAAAGCTGTTAATTGTGATTTAGAAACTTGGTGGATAATTGAGGCATTTTGAGGTGGTTCTCCCAGGATGTGAGCTTTTCAATCTCACAGGAAGTTGCTTGTCGGATGCCTTGACGACTATCTGTTTATTGGCCTTAGTTTTGTCATTTTCTTTTTGTGATTACTTTGTTTGCTGTTTTTATTACTTTACTTCAAGTTTCTGGGTATGGATCTGAATTAGGTGCTCAAGGCCATGCGACAATCTGATTCAACTAAACCTGCTATTTTTGCTATGTCAAATCCCACCATGAATGGTTTGTGTACGCCCCCCAATCTTCTAAAAGTTTCTGATTTCTGTGTTTCAACTAATGTGTGTTTGTGTTATTCCTTGGAACAGCCGAGTGCACTGCCGCTGATGCTTTCAAGTACGCTGGAGAAAATATTGTCTTCGGAAGTGGAAGTCCATTTGAAAATGTTGATCTTGGTAACTGTCCATTGTCCTTTCCTCTCTAGGCTCAAGATGCTTGAAATAGTTATATGATTTCTCCGCTATAATTTCTGGAAATCAACTTTGACAGAAATTTACAAATTTGCAGGAAATGGGAAAGTGGGGCATGTAAATCAAGCAAATAACATGTACCTGTTTCCCGGGTTCGTACTTAATGCTTCTATTCTTTGTAACAGAACATGGATTAAATGCATAATAACATTGTCACCGTATAACAAATTTCCTCTGTTATCAGCATTGGCTTGGGTGCCCTTGTTTGTGGTGCACGCATCATAACAGATGAAATGCTGCAAGCTGCTGCTGAATGGTACATACATGGTTGCTTGGCTCCTTGTTACTTAGTTGAGCCCTTCTTGTTCTGCTTTGGGTTGAGACTGATAATCAAAGCTGGAATTCGGGTTTAGGGTTTCTTGGCTCCTTGTTACTTAGTTGAGCCCTTCTTGTTCTGCTTTGGGTTGAGACTGATAATCAAAGCTGGAATTCCCATGCAAAGACATTTGAAATCCTTTTCTGATAGAACGTTTGAGGCTTGTGGAACCCATTAATTATGCCGAATCTCTCTTAAGATCTCAAGATTCCGTTTTTTAGCACTTAGCTGGTTGATAATCTTTGGCAGCAATTATTATCGCCGCTTGCTTGAATCATTTATGGGTGGCTACTAACATATGCTTCTTCTTGCTCGTACAGCCTTGCATCTTACATTACAGATGAAGATATTCAGAAGGGCATATTGTACCCATCCATCGGAAGGTACATTTTGCCTACACCTTCTGTGTATTTGGTTGAGGGTGGGAGGTTAACTTGCCATAAATGGTTGTTCCTTTCTTACGTGCTTGATATTTCTCTCCTTAGATTGACCTTTTCCTTTCTTGCTCAATGCAGTATACGGGACATTACAGCAGAAGTTGGTGCTGCTGTTATACAAGCAGCAGTTGAACAAGAGGTAGCGGAAGGACATGGAGATACAGGGCCTAGGGAGCTTAAACAGATGTCAAAGGTACATATCCATTTTATGTAGAATATATAAGAATTTCCATATCCTACCTAAAACCTTAAGGTAGTGATTAAGTGGGTCATCCACACTTATTGACTGCATTCGCAAAACACACCCTGTCAAACAAAGTCCATTAGGCTGAAATTTGCATTGTCTAATACCATTCCACTTCGGCGGCAACATGCCATGACATGGGGATGAGCATTGGGCCACAGGTAGGGAGTAGGTGGATCTGCCACACCTCGCAACCAACAATATTGTAAATAATCCCAACACAATACACTTTCGAATTTCGATTTTGAGACTCGCGACATTAAAAGCTTGCACAAGTGCTGTTTTCTTGTTGCGCAAGAACAAAAATGCCTTATTCTAAGATTCAGTTGTTTAAGCAAACCGGAAGGTTTGCAATACTGAATGAATTACTAACCGGAGGCAAGAACATTATTTATCCCCTTTCCTTTCTGCTAACCTAATGTTATGCGATTTGTTTTATTTTCTTCAAGAACAAGCATGCCTTATTCTGCAACCTTACTACTTCTAATAGAGGTGGAGTCCTTTACTTCAACTAATTTTTCTTCTCTGAATGCAGGAAGAGACAGTAAAATACGTCAAAAGCCATATGTGGTTCCCTATTTATAGCCCCCTGGTTCACGAGAAATGAGGCCTTCTCCTTTCTCTCTGCCATGGAAATTTCGACAAGAGCTCCATATTTCTCCAGCCTTCGCTTGTCCAACTTAGTTCAGTTAATGAACCAATAAGTTGTTGACCCCTTAACGTATGTAATTCTTGTGGAATTTCCTATCTACCCAAAGAGATCCCATTTTGTTACATTTTCTGACACAGGTGTCAGGAATATATACGAACAAAATAATTATAAATGTTTTGGAAGGTCCATCTAAGTCATGCCATTTTATTACATGTTCTGCTCAAATTTTCGTTGGTGTCACCGTCCGCTTTTCCGGGAAGGATTTATTTTCGCGATTCCTGAATGCATAGTTGTACCAACTAATCTAGAATTGAGTATAGCCAAACCTTATTAACATGGATAGCAAGGCTCTCTCGTACATCTATCTACTTGCAATTTATAAATTTGGTTTCCTCGTTTCGTACTTCCGTTCCATTTGTTTTGCCGGAACTTATTCTTTCGACAATTTTAAAAATAAATGCCCCCATTTCAAAATAGTGTCTTCTACCATTTGTATTCTTTAATATCAACACTTTGTTTGAAGTTTGAATTCGAAAAATATTTTTCGGGGAAAACTTGGGGCCAAAGAGTCTCTCAAAAGAAGAAAAACAAAACCTAAACTTGGCAATATCTGAAGCAACCAAGAGGGAAGTACTGTGTCTCATATACAACTACTCACTGTAACAATTACTTGTTCCAGTTCAACTGGCTTCACATTTATATGAAATTTCCATATCTTACCAAAATCTTAAAGTAATAAGTGGGTAGATTCTCTCACGTTATAAACTAATCTATCCCACTTGCAACTTACGATTTACGACGATTTTCAACATTATTGATAGCCATGGACGAGAAGAGAGGACTCGAAGCTGTTCAGAAACTGAGACTGCGGTCTGGCTGATGTAGTTTTCCACCAACTAGACGTGACTGATCAAGCTAGCAATGCTTCTCCTGCAAATTTCCTTAGGACTCAATTCGGGAAGCTCGACATCATATTGGTACCCCACCTCGGTTAAATTCTATTTTGTATCTATTAGTGTTGAGGTTACTACTAAACTAGTTCATAATGTTGCTTGTTTATAAATGTGAAACGTCCATCTTTGGTTGATTGTGAAAAATCTAAAATAACATATGAACCGGTTGAAATTTTGGGATACATTAGATGGTTAGAAAGGTTTCTGAGTGCTTGATGTTATAAAGTGTGAAGGAGACCTAAATTTCTGAACTGAATTTATTCGCCAATTATCAAGTTCATCAATTACATATAGAATGGACCTTTTATCATTCGAAAACTAGAGCCATTCTTTTTTATATGATATTAATAGAATTTGAGTACATTTTTCGATTAGAAAGCTTATATGTAAACTTCCAGGAGGCTCCTAACATTTGGCCACAAATCCAGGTAAACAATCCTGGGATTGCTTGATTTGGGCGACCAAACCTTGGTGTTGATTTTTTCAGAGATGCGCTCTTGGGGGAGGTAAGTTATAGAGATAAGGATAGAGATATAGTATTTAATAATGTTTATTTTTTAGATTATTATTATGAGTTAGATTTATAATATGATTCTAGTTAATAAGTTTGTTTTGTTTGAGTTGATTGATTTTGATAATAAAAATTATGATTTTTTTATTCATATTGTCTCTTTGATTATTCTCTCTTAAAATAATGGAACAAAATTCTATCTTCTTAATCAACAAGTCTTTCACTACATCAATGAGTAACTAAAAATAATTGAAAACAACGCTTTATTTTGTGTGTGGCATATGTGTTTAATTGTGTTCTAAAATGCTTAGATATAAACTATTACGGGCCCAAGAGATTGGTTGAAGCAATTATGTCCTTGCTGCAGCTGTCTGATTCACCAACAATATTCAATGCTTCATCTGGGGTCGGGATGTTGGAGGTGAAACAACATCAATCCCTTAAGTTTTTTGTTCATGCTTAATATTTGGCTTAGTCTTAGAAACCATAGTCATTAAAAACTTTTGTTATATCTTCACAAGGTTGATTTTACTTTTGTGCTATTGAACTAGTCAGAATATTCCTAGTGAAAGAGGTGAAAGGCGTGTTTAATGATGTGAACAACTTCACGGAAGAGAGTGTTAATGATATTTTGAGGGAGTTTGTCAAAAAATTTCAAAGAGGGTTTATGTGAGACCAAAGGCTGGCCACTTTCTTTCTCTGCATATATGTTGTTCAAGGTTTCCTGAATTGTTTATACACGGATGATTTTTAGAGAGAATATCACACTCAAAAGAACAAATGAGTTGAACAAATTTATAAATTTGGATAATCCACCTATCCTTTGCTTTTATCTTTTGGGTTAGAATACAAAAATTCTTAATATAGTATCAGAACGGGTTGATTTCGAGCCTATTGTGCACACATGACTCCCATGTGAAAGTACGAGAGGCGATAAAACTCGTGCAAACTTCAGTACTTATTGTTTTGGGTTGGATATAAAAATTTCTAATATAATTACCAAGAAATATCCCTCCTTTTGTATCAGTTGCGTGTGTCCTGTCTACGTCAAAATCAACATCAACTTAAACTTCGGGGTTTTATCGGGTGAAGATGATGCAGCGAGCACTGTGAGGCTAGCATTATAAGTTGACAAAACTTAAGTCTTTGCAAGTAACGTGCCAACACTGTTTGGTTCATTTCATTTCATTTCAATTAAGAGCAAAACAGATACAGAGAAACTTTGTCAATCGTTTTTACCTCCTTGATGCTATCAGAATTGGGGATCCTACAACCAAATCCCCTAGAGTACGCTCACGAGCGAACTCGAGACAACAAACCCACAAACGAAGGAAGCCAAAACGACAAAGACAACTCACCGACAAGAGATAAGACAAGCAATTTGATAACCTGGTTCGACCAACGGTATACATCCGAGGACGTACGAAGCCAAGGAGAGAGCATTTTCACTAGATATGAGCTATAATCTCTTGACAATGGAAATACAACTCTGTAGAGACAACAACTACACACAAAAGAGGGTTTTACAACGCGTACTGTTTCGAGTAACCTGTTACGACTGCTCGATCCCATAAACAGCACACAAGTGTTATGAGCATCCTCGAGTTTCTTCACTTGAACTTAGGACTTCATACCTCAAGAATCTCCCACGTTGAATTAAAGTGTTCAGTAGTTAAGTTTAAGAGTTTTATTTACGTCTTGATGAGCAATCTGCTTGGCTCGTTAGTAACAGTTAATAGTTGTTTCTCAACCATTCAGGAAGAAGCACGTCGCAAATGGAAAGAATTTTTGGGCGGAAACTCGAGAACTAAAAGAAGTGTGCCTAAACATGTGCTGTCCAGGGATCTATCCAATCTTAACTTATAAATTGCCAGTACTCAAATGTTCGTTGTTTTTTTTTCTTCTCTTTGTTGCTCATTTTAATTTATACAATATTTTAATTATTAAAAAATGCCACCGACACGCTTAATACTTTTTCACAATTCTTATTGAAAGATGTGTATTAAAATTACAAAGCAAGATTGGTCAACAGTATACCACTTGCAAAGGACAAGAAGCCGGCCGTTAGCTTATTTTGTTTTTGTAAGCTGGTAGTCAGATATTTTCTTTCATTTAGTTATGGGTAATTTTTCGAGGATAAGAACGGATCCAAAAAATATGTACTTCGAGAAGTTCAATCGGCTGATAAAAAAATAACATAAATTTTTTTTTTGTAGAGTACCTCTAAATGCCAATTTTTAGTAGAACAATTCTAGAGAAACATCATTTCATTTGGACACTATCCAACTTTTAAATTAAGTTTTCTTATAATTTATAATCCTAAGTGACTAATAAATTTAAAAGATATAACATAAAAAGCTCATTACTACTAAAATAAAGATATAAACATAACTCACAATCCATGTTGGCTAATTTACTGTCTAATTTTTTCCATGTAACACTTTTGTGTATAAACGCAACACTTGTAATCATTAATTGACAAGTTATGAATACCACAAACCGCCAAAATATTCCGCAACTTCGTCTTCCTTTCTGTCATCTCTGCCATGTCTTTGGTTTAATTTTTTTTTCACAAATGAGTGATATTCTCGTTATGGAAAGATGCTAATTGAAAAGCAAACTTTTAAGAATTCTCCATCTTTTCAAATTGAATTTTGCATCGCGAGTCAAATATATACGCGAAACTTATGTTGCATCACGCCAAAAATCATTTAATTACTTAAAGTTCGAAAACATCACTTGGTTACCAATTAGATACAATATTTTATTACCTGATTATAAGAATTGAAACCATGAATATGTCAAAGTCAAATCTAAATTATTGACGTTAGAGTCAAACTCCAAGACGTTTCTCGAAATTTCGGTAAGTGCTTACGTATTAACATTTTGGTCTCAGTTTTCTTAATGGTGAGGAACATTTTGGTCTCACTTGAACGTGAAGATACTGCACCCAAATTTATAATCAACACTTTGGTTTTCATTTTTGATATTATGTCATTGTTAGTTGTAAGTATAGTGAATTAATTTATAATCACATATTTATTATCTTAAAATTTTGGATAGAATATTAATATTCATATACGTGAAGATACTACAACCAAATGTTGACAGAATAAAAAAAAAACTAAACAGAGGGGACGACAAAATAGATACGAGAGAATAACAATACTAAATATATAGAGGCTGCAAAAAAGCTTAAAAATAAGTGAATGTATAAAAGATAAAACCAAACGAGGAGACGCATAGTAATTTGTCCAAATATTAATGATGCTATAATAACAAGTTTAAATATCCATTATTCAATTTAACAAAAATATCTGAATATATATAATTATGCTACTTATATAAAAGTAATTATGTTGCTACCAATTAAAGATCATGATAAATTCGAACATCTTCCATCAAATAGATATTCGAAGAGTTGATTTGATTTTAACCATTATAAATAGTCCAGCACCCCCATGAGAAATAGATAAGGCCAAATAACACCGAAAGAAGAAAAAGAAACCTGAAACTTGAAATGGCTGAAGCAACCAAAAGGTACATCTCATATACTAACCGCAACAATTACTTTTTCCATATCACCAAAAAAGAAACTACTTGGTCCAGTTCTATCCTTCGGATGGCGATAAGTTTCCTCGTAACGAGTTGTTTTTTATTCGTGAGTTCAAGTCTTTGTCACTTTGAGCAATTTTCATCTGTTAACACGTTGGTTGTTTTTGCATGTGCAGGTATGCAGTTGTGACGGGGGCAAACAAAGGGATTGGTTTTGAAATTTGTAAGCAGTTGGCTTCAAATGGGATAACGGTGGTGTTGACAGCTAGGGACGAGAAGAGAGGACTCGAAGCTGTTCAGAAACTTAGAGACATCGGTCTGGTTGATGTAGTTTTTCACCAACTCGACGTGACTGATCAAGCCAGCGTGGCATCTCTTGCAGATTTCCTCAAGACCCAATTCGGGAAACTTGACATCTTGGTAACCCCACTTCGGTTAAATTATGTTTTAAATCTGTTCATAAGTGTAAAAGTTTCACCAGCTCATTATCGTTAAGATATTTGGTTGATTGTAAAAAATCTAACATAATATATGAACCGGTTTAAATTTTGAGATACATTAGATAATTATAAGGGTTTTTGAGTGCTTGATATTTCAAAGTGTTAAGGAGACCTAAATTTCTGAACTGATTTTATTGGCCAGTTATCAAGTTCATCAATTACATATAGCTTGGACCTTTAATCATTTGAAAACCAGAGTCGTTCCTTTTTAAAGATATGAATAGAATTTGAGTAATCAAACGTTTTACGATTACAAAGCTTATATGTAAACTTCGAGGAGGCTACTAACATTTGGCCGCAAATCCAGGTAAACAATGCTGGGATTAATGGATTTGAGCAACCAAACTTTGGTGCTGATTCTTTTAGAGATGTGCTCTCGGGGGAGGTAAGTCATTTAAAATAATTAAAAACAACGGTTTTTTACGGCATGTGTTTACTTATGTTCTTAAATGAACTGGTCAGTAACCAAATTGTGTTCGATATTAAGATAAATAGGCGTAATGTGTCTTCAGATAGTGGCATAAGTAATGTCCCATGCTAGCTGGCATAAGTAAAAATTGTTTCTCATCAATTCAGGAAGAAGCACGTCGCAAATGGAAAGAACTGTGCTTTGAAACTCCGGTATTTGCGGAAACGTGCGTAGATATAAACTATTATGGGCCTAAGAGAGTGGTTGAAGCACTCATGTCCTTGCTGCAACTGTCTGATTCATCAACAATTGTCAATGTCTCATCTAGGGCCGGGATGTTGGAGGTGAAACAAGAATAATCCTCTTAAAAAATTGTCCATTCTTAATATGTGGCTTAATGGATAGAAACCATATTCACTAAAACTTTTGTTATGTCTTCTTACTGCTGATTTTACTTTTATGCTGTTGAATTATTTAGAATATTCCGAGTGAAGAGGTGAAAGGCGTGTTGGATGATGTGAACAACCTCACAGAAGAGAGGGTCGACGACATTTTGAAGGAATATGTCAAAGATTTCAAAGAGGGTTCATGGGAGACCAAAGGTTGGCCACCTTATTTCTCTGCATATGTAATGTCCAAGGCTTCCTTAATTGCCTATACACGGATGATCGCCAAGAAATATCCATCTTCTCGCATCAACTGCGTGTGCCCTGGCTATGTCAAGACCGACATCAACTTAAACTCGGGTTTGTTATCGGTTGAAGAAGGTGCGGCGAGCATTGTGAGGCTAGCATTGCTGCCAAATGATGGTCCTAGCGGCTGCTTCTTCCGTGGACAAGAGCAATCTGTGTTGAAAAAGACTGCAGTCGTGAGCAAGAAAACTGCAGAGGGACTTGAATGTATAAACAGGCAAAGTTTGAGTAAAAATATGTAATTGAGTAATCTGTTATTCACACTGCATTGAATGAATGAATTACAGGTGGCTTCTTATAGGTGAGCCCACGCCTTTCCCACAGCAGAAAGAAAAATTTTGTTTGGTTCGTTGCATATCAAATAAGGGAGTGACAGACACAAAGAGATTTTATCAATCGTTCTAGAATCTTCATATTACTATAATTGGAATAAATGGTGAATTGGGGCAATATTGTGAATCCTTCATTTGTACAAAGTGTTTTTTTTTTCTTGTTGGGAAGTCCAAATCACACTGTTACAAAAATCTTCCAAATTACAAAAAAAAAATTATAAACTTTTCCGAACACTCTTAGACTCTTCCTATTTCACAAATTACCAAACCCTCTAACACAAATTAAAATTTTATATTACAAACATAATTTAGTAAATATGAATCTAGCGTAACTTTTTCATGAAAATTATAGTTAGTTAAATTTCATCATTTAACCTTTCTCGTTACAAGAATCAACTATTGTCTTCTAGAACTACAACAAACTAAGCCAAACATTAGTCTTTACAAAAAATTCAAACTAAAGGTGTGTGTGGATAAAAATCAAACATTAGTTTGTTATTGCTAGGGTTGCAACGACCGCTTGCATCACAGTTTCTTTTCTTTCCCAATGAGCGCTTAAGTTGTAGCGACCGCTACAATTGCCGAACTCCTCTTGTCCAGCGACCGCTACTAGATTAGCGCCCTCTAGCCTCGACTTCTCTTGATCATGTCTTTCTTCTGCTTCAACATCCCATCGTCCTATCATCCGAGTTCGACTCCAATACCTGCGAAAACATATCAAACTCGACAGACATCCCTCTCCCGACTAAATGGCAAATACGAACTAAACATTCAGCTAAACACGACCTAACTGACTCGAAACACGACGAAACATAACGATAACCATAATGACTTGTGTGTACGTTTATACACACATCACACCCCACACTTACTTCTTTGCTTGTCCTTGAGCAAAGCGCATCAGAAGTTCCAATTAAATGGTGCCCTAAAAGTTCAAATACTCGTCAAAAGACTACCCCACAGTTACATAGATCACGCCCTTGAACATAACGAACAAGATCACATAGACATCTCATCCTCAACTGTTCATGCACGGGGTGCACGGGGCCGTTCGTTCTTGGGCCACAGTTCGCTTCTTGGGCTTGTGTCGCTTCATAACTGGGCTTCTTCTCATTTGTCAAATGGTGTTGCGCGGGAGAAGAAGCTGGAAGAAGAGGAGATGAATCCTTCATTTCCTTTTGTAATTTTAACAATCTGCATTCTAAGTGGACAAAAGTTAAGTCTTTGTAGGTAACGGACCAACATTGTATGGTTCGTTGCATATCAAATAAGGGAGGGAGGGATACACATAAAGAGATTTTATCAATCGTTCTACAATCTTCATATTTCAATAATTGGAATAAATGGTGAATTTGGGCAATATTGTGAATCCTTCATTCGTGCAAAGTGTTTTTTTTTCTTGTTGGGAAGTCCAAATCACACCGTTACAAAAACCTTCCAAGTTACAAAAAAAGTTTATAAACTTTTCCGAACACTCTTAGACTCTCCCTATTTCACAAATTACCAACCCCTCTAACACAAATTAAAATTTTATATTACAAACATAATTTAGTAAAATATGAATCTAGCGTTACTTTTTCATGAAGATTATAGTTAGTTAAATTTCATCTTTTAATCTTTTTCATTACAAGAATCAATTATTGTCTTCTAGAACTGCAACAAAGGGAGCCAAAACATTAGTCTCTACAAAAAAATAAGAGTCAAACTAGAGGTGTGTGGATAAAAATCAAACATCAGTTTGTTATTATCAGATCGTTATACTATTTTGTGGTGCCAGAAATAAGATGGAATTGCATATTTCTTGTAATATTATCATATATTAGGAGACCCACTGTAGAAGTCAATGGCTACATAACCTATTAACAGAAAAGAGAGAAGTCAATGGCTACATAACCTATTATCAGAAAAGAGAGAGAAAGATCTGATAATAATTGTATTCACATGTGAAAGGATTACACACTATTTTATATATATACACAAAGAATTCTACTTCTATCTACACGACAAAATCTGTTAGGGCGGTTTTTATTCCAACTGACAATGTCGACATCCTCCAATTTCTTTCTTCTTATCGGGCTTCGTCAGCATCGGATTGGGCCACACTCATGGTTGTTTGTTGCCATAGCTTTGATGATTCGTAATCCGTCATTTTCCGACTTCTCAATCAATATTCTTCGAGCTGCTGCATCCAAATTGACTTGAATTTGTAGTTCACATTCGTTATAGAATGTTTGAATGAACATCTATTCTGGAATTTGATGGTGGCAGTCGCGAAGCAGTTCCTTGTAGTGATATCATGCCTCATGTAATGATTCGCCACAGCTGCTTGAAATGAGAGATTTTATTGCGCAATTGAGTGGTCTTGCCCGGTGGGTAGTACTTCTCCAAGAACTTATCTACTAACTCGTCCCGTGTGCAGGGGCGTAGTTAGGTGGAAAGAAGTGGGGGCAATTACCCCCACTTAAAAAAATTATTTAATAATTTGTTGTATTTTTTAACTAAAAATTAAAATTAAATTTTAAAAAATTAAAAATTGACCCAATTCGTTAAAGTTGACCCCACTCGTTAAACTTTTTGGCTACGTCCCTGCCCGTGTGGTAAAGGTGCTTCCAGGAAACGAGTCCATCCACTCTTTAGCATCTTCCTTTAAGTTGTGCATGAACAACCGCAATTTGATGGCATCCTGTGAGATACCATTGTACTTGACTGTTGAGTAGTGGTCTTTGAATGTTTTGATGTGTTTTGTAGGGTTTTTAGCAGGTGAGCCGCCAAACTGATTATAAGAACTGAAACCTTGAATATGTCAAACCCCAAAGTGAAAGCCAAATTATTAAAGTTAGATTCTAAGTCCAAGACATTTCTCGATATTTGCGTAAGAGCTTACGTATGAGAACATTTTGGTCTCAGTTTTTTTAATGGTGGGTAACATTTTGGTCTCACTTAAACGTGAAGCTACGGCACCCAAATCTTGAACTTCCATGAACATTTGCACAAGTGCTTACAGTTCAACATTTTGGTTTACATTGAAATTATTTTATTATTAGTTACCAATATATTCAACTAGTTTTTAATTGTGAAATATTTATATATTAATTATTTTAAAATTTTGGATGGAGTATTAAAATTCATACACGTAAAGATATTATACTCAAATGTTGGCAGAATAACAAAACTAAATAGAGTAGACGACAAAATACGAGATATTAAATAAATAGAGAGCCGAGAATAACAATACTAAATAATAAATAGAGAGGACGCAAAACTAAAACTCTTAAAAATGAGTGAATGTATAAAAGATATAACCAAACGAGAGGGACGCATAGTAATTTGTGATGCTATCATTCATACGCTTAAATATTTATTAGTCGATTTAATAAATATCTAATAAATATTTATATTTATAATTATGTTACTTATATAAAAATAATTTTTTTCCTATAGTTTGAAGACGATGACTAACTCCAATATATATTAATCCATCAAATAAATATTCCAAGAGGTGATTTGATTTCAACCTTAGCCCGGCACCCCCACGAAATTAAATAGAAACTCAAGGCCAAATAACATCGAAAGAAGAAAAAGAAACCTGAAACTTGAAATGGCTGAAGCAACCAAAAGGTACATCTCATATACGAACCGCAACAATTACTTTTTCCATATCACCAAAAAAGAAATTACTTGGTCCAGTTCTATCCTTCGGATGGCGATAAGTTTTCCTCGTAACGGGTTCTCATATACGAAGTGATTTTTGTATTCGTGAGTCTTGAAGAAGCCTCGTTATAGCGAATCCAAGTCTTTTAACACAATGAGCAATTTTTATCTATTAACGTGTTGGTTGTGTTTGCATGTGCAGGTATGCAGTTGTGACGGGGGCAAACAGAGGGATTGGTTTCGAAATTTGTAAGCAGTTGGCTTCAAACGGGATAACGGTTGTGTTGACGGCTAGGGACGAGAAGAGAGGACTCGAAGCTGTTCAGAAACTTAGAGACATCGGATCTAGAAAATTTATACTATGGAGGCAAAATATTTATGTAATTCATGCATTTGATAAAAAAATCTTAATGGGGGCAAATTAAATGGGGGTAATTTTTTTTTTTTATGTGTATATAGACTAGACCTTGAAAACCAGAGTCATTCTTTTTCAAATGATATTAATAAAATTTCAGTGACTAAACGTTTTACAATTAGGAAATTTGCATGTAAGCTTTCAGGAGGCTGCTAACATTTGGCCACAAATCCAGGTAAACAATGCTGGGATTGGTGGATTTGAGCAACCAAAACTTGGTGTTGATTTTTTTAGAGATGTTCTCACGGGGGAGGTAAGTAACTAAAAATAATTGAGCTTATAAGTTTTAATCTGTGCAGTGCATAGTTGAGCTTATAAGTTTACATCTAACTCTTGATGAGTATTGTTCTTGGCTAGCTAGCATAAATGAAAATTGTTTCTAAAAAATTCAGGAAGAAGCACGTCGCAAATGGAAAGAACTGTCCTTTGAAACTCCAGAATTGGCGGAAAAATGCCTAGATATAAACTATTACGGGCCCAAGAGATTGGTTGAAGCACTCATGTCCTTGCTGCAACTGTCTGATTCACCAACAATTGTCAATGTCTCATCTAGGTCCGGGATGTTGGAGGTGAAACAACAATAATCATCTTACACAAATGTCCATTCTTAATATGTGGCTTAATGGTTAGAAAGCATAGTCATCAAAACTTTTGTTCACATTGCTGATTTTATTTTTATTCTATTGAACTATTCAGAATATTCCCAGTGAAAAGGTGAAAGACGTGTTTAATGATGTGAACAACCTCACGGAAGAGATTATTAATGATATTCTGAGGAAGTATGTCCAAGATTTCAAAGAGGGTTCATGGGAGACCAAAGGCTGGCCACCTTATTTCTCTTCATATATATTGTCCAAGGCTTCCTTAATTGCCTATACGCGGATGATTGCCAAGAAATATCCCTCCTTTTGCATCAATTGTGTGTCTCCTGGCTACGTCAAGACCGACTTCAACTTGAACTCCGGCTTGTTATCAGTTGAAGAAGGTGCATCGACCATTGTGAGGCTCGCATTGCTGCCAAGTGGTAGTCCTAGCGGCTGCTTCTTTGCTGGACAAGAGCAATCTGTGTTCTAAGTTGACAAAAGTTACTCTTTGCGAGAAAAGTGCCAACACTGTTTGGTTTGTTGCATTTCAAATTAGAGCGAAACTGTTGGGAAATACGACACCTTAACCTTTACCAGGATCACGAGCTA
>SOPF01029191.1:0-44655 GCA_012979155.1 Hypericum perforatum
CTTAATGCATTATCAACTAGCTTCTTTTTCTCTTTTAACCCTTTCTCAGCCTTCTCTCTTCTTTGTTTTAATTTTCATGTTGTGACTAAGTTGTTTAGCTTTCTGCCTCTTTAAGGACACTTCAGGGATATATATGAAGAGGTGGATGAGGTCCAATCACATTTAAGCCATCTCTTCAACTTAATCTAAAAAGAAGACAACAATCTAGGGTCTAATCAGATTTATCCAGAATCAAGCAGCTAAAGAATAATGGTCTTCCTTGGTTCTTGTTCAATTTTGTAGTCAGAGTTTTTGTTCCTTAACATTTCTAGTTTCAGAATCAAGTGGAATCACACCATTTGAATCCCTATTTAAAAAGTTATGACTTTTTAATTAACCAAGGGTCAGTCTGCCTGAATTCATCCAACATCTTCTCAAGAAAGTATTTTCTCTAAGGCATGTAATGGTTGAAGTCAAACTCCAATGACACCAATTCATATCTTTAAACACTTACAATCACTCATCCAATATAACTATCTCAATCCAACACATTCCGATCAACCATTTTTTTCTAATGTCATAATCTCCTCTCTTATAAAAATTTGGTCCCCAAATTTACTTATAAGTGGCTTATTAAATGAAGAACTTACTTCAAATAAGTGCGGATACCTCTCTTGCATATCATTCTATAACTCCCATGTAGCTTTGCTAGAGAATGATTTTTCCATAATATTTTTACTAACAGCAACTCCTTAGTCCTTAGTTTTCCCACCTGCTGTATTGAGCTTGCGATAGTCAATGTAAAATCTCAAACTTTCGTCCTTTTTTTGAAAAAATAACACTGGAGTACTCCTTAGTCCTTTCATTCCATCACCTCAAATCATAAATTTTGGCTTACCTTTAGGCTTAAACTTCACAATCTTTTTAAAATCAATTATAGTATAGTGCAATGATAACCAATTTATACCCAAAATCATATCAAAATTATCCATCTCTAGCACATATAGATCAACCAACATCTCATGACCATCCACAACTATCACACATGACTTATGAACTAAATGCACATGAATAATATGACCTAAAGGCATACAAACATCTAATGGAACTCCCAATAACAAAAGTGGACTATCGAAGGACTCAGCAAATTAGGGTGACAAGAATAAGTTTGTCAACCCTGAATCATATAAGACATCGAGCATGTGATAAGGCTATAGGAAGTATACCTGAGACCACTGTATTAGATGTCGTAGCATCTTTCTTTGTCAAAGAGAGCAGGATTACCACTTATGTGCTCCATTTGCTCTTTTCCTTTAGAATTCGAGTTCTCCTCTTGATGGGTTTAGCTAACAAGATTTCTATATTGTTCTTGAGGTTGAACAGATAGGCTAGTAAGCTGTTCCTATTGTCTTGCCTTAGCCATAAAACAATCTTTCATTTGGTATCCAAACTTGCCACATCCAAAACAAGCACCCATTTATTTGTAACATGCTCTCCCAGGGTGTTGTTACCCACAACTAGCACAATTTGTCAAACCATTAAATTGGTTTTTACCACCACATTGGTCTCTACTACTTTGTGGACCGCGGAGACCATTACCTCTCCATGATCCTCCATATAATCCTCCACCTCTCAAAAAATTAGGCTAAAAGTTCAGCCTTAGCTGCTGTGGTTGTCCAAAGCTCTGGTTTGAACTAAACTGTGGTGGCCGATCAAATTGTTGGAACTTATCTTGCTTCTTCCTTGCAATCCTTCATTATCACGCATCTCTAAAGTTTTTTCACAACGCACCCCTAGTGTATATGACTGGAATTCACATGGATACATAACCTTAAACATTGCATCGTCCAATCCTCGAACAAACCTCTTTACCCTTTTCTCATCATTTGGAATCAAATGCTTTGCATATCAAGACAGATGACAGAATTTTTGATCATTCTCTATCACAATAATCTCTGGTGTCTTGACCAACCTCTCAAATTCAAAATCCCGAGCATCCCTTAAACTCTCATACAAGAAGTGATCCAATAAAGAGTTACTAAACTCCTCCCAAGTCCACCCAATTGATTCCATAGTTTGGAACTATATTCCTGCTTCGTCTATCAATTTAAATGCAGCAAGCTCTACCATCCTCTTGATGTCATAATTTAGGATCTTCCACCTCTTTTCCATCTCATCAAGGAACATTTGAGGATCATCACTTATCCCAGAGAATGTAGGTGGCTCCAACATCAAAATTTCTACCAAGGAATCATCTCAAGGCATTATAGCAGCTTTCTTATTAACCTGATTTTGTTGAGTAGCAATAAACTTCTCCATCACCATCATCACTCTGTCTACTGCATCAGTATTATGCTTTCTGCGCCCACAAGTACCACCAACAAGTTGACCTATCTCAGCTGGCATAGTAGTAGTAGTAGTAGTGTACTCCACTATATGTGTAAAGTTTAGAGTAGCCTCATTTCTAGGCCTATCAGAGCTTTCTCCTTGCCCCCTCATCGTAACCTCAGTACTTTTACATGTCATAGGCATGTTCTTCCTATAAGAGCAAGTCACACTTTAAAAGACCACAACAAGCTTCTACAAAGAAAGACAAGACATGATGGATCCTATGCTCCATAGCTTCCTAGAATACCTATCCAGACATATGTGCAATCTAGCAAGCCTTAAACTTCACACACAGTTCATCAAAACTTGTATCAAACAAATCCTCAGAAAAATCACAACATATGCAAAGATGGTACACGAACCATCAAACAAAGTCCAAACAATCCACCTCCAAATGAAAAATCCAAAAGCATACATAAACCACAATATACTACTACAGAGCATCTATATAGATGTACAAGGAGGCACAAATCTGGAGACCTCAAAAACATAGCCCTCGAACAAAAGAGATAAGCTCGAACAACAGACTCTATACTCAAAAGCAATTATGGCACGTCACAACCTCAGATAGATTAGTAAGGGGTAAGTGTTGGGAAATACTTAGTAAGAGGATAGAACGTAACATATTAATTATGTCTCAGATATATGTGCCATAGAACTAAACCATGTTCGACGTAACTGAACTTGAAATGCATGATGATCATATGATGCACAAATTACCAAAAATATAAATATAAACACACAGATACATAAAGCCATGAATTAGATTTTGAAAGGCCCTTCCTTTGACAGCCAAGGGATATCCAAATGGCCAACAGATCTTCGTCAACAAACAAATAGAAGCTTGCTTTCATATATTCATAGACTAACATTCCTGCTTAGTATGGGAAAGCATGTTCATTTTGCCCACAAAAATACATATCTTATCAGATATATGACAAACAGATCAAAATCATATCCATCAAACGTAAAAAATCAGCCATAGACCAACATCATATGCATGTGACATACACCATCAGGATCTAAAACATCAATATAACAAACACAACCAACATATCATGGTCTATCTGCATACTCAACGAAGACCACATGGATTTCCAAATTTAGATATGTTTCACTCAAAGCCTTTATAAATTTTTCCCAGAATAAATTTCCTTCACCCATACACCTTGAGGAAGCACTTTATACAATCTCAAATCACAATAATGAGGTTAACCTTTAACTTTCCAAACCAAATCACTTACAACAACTCAAAACAACAAACAATGACACAATTATAACTCATTGTTGAAAATTAATCAAACGTGTCCAAATATCTCAATTCTTTTCAATCCCTGCTTTCTTATCATGAATACCACACTTACATAATCAGTACAGAGCCTACTCTTGGTCATAATTATCATCCAACAATCTGTTTTGCAAATCAGAACATAAACCAAGCACAAGAGAAGCTCAACCACTTCATCTTCGACAAACAACACACACACACACAGATATATATATATATATATATATATATATGTGTATGTGTGTGTGTGTCAAACTCAGATCATAACCACCTTGAATAACACTTTATATGACATCCACTATATGTACTTAATATCTCAAAATCTATATATCAGCTGAAACATCCAAACAAATCACTTACCAAGCCTTTATCTTCAACCCCTTCAATTTGAACACAGCCAACTGATCCGAACTTCAAATATGTCTTGAACAAGATTTATTCATCCAAAAAGGGCATATGATATATGGTTAGAAAGCCTATAGAGTCTTCTATAATTCACCAAAATTTAGTGTTGTGATTCAAAGCTTAATTGTGCTTACCAAATGCATTTGCCTCAATACCGTCAGCTGTGTGCTTCTTCAACAATAGTCTGATTCAAAACAAGATTTTTGTCGATTCCCTGATCCAAATTGCACATATGATATACCAAAAGAAATATCTTGAAGTCCTCTACAACTCTCTTTAAAGGTTCAAAATCCAAATCAGAATGGAGGTACACTTATCACTTGATTCATTATTGACCAGCTTCTTCTTTCTCTTTCAACCCTTTCTCAGCCTTCTCTCTTCATTCTTTTAATTTTTGTTTTGTGACTAAGGTGTTTAGCTTTTTGCCTCTTCAAGGAAACTCTGGGATATATATGAAGAGGTAGGTGAGGTCCAATCACATTAAGCCATCTCTTCAACTTAATCTGACAAGAAGACAACAATCTGGGGTCTAATTAGATTGATCCAGAAGCAAGTAGCTAAAGAATGACGGTTTTTCTTTGGTTTTTGTTCAATTTGGTAGTCAGACTTTTTGTTCCATAACATTTTTAGTTTTTGAATCAAGTAAAATCACACCACTTGAAGCCATATTGAAGAAGTTATGACTTTTTAATTAACCAAGGGTCAATCTGCCTGAATCATCCGACATCTTCTCAAGCAAATATTTTCTCTAAAGCATGTAATAGTTGAAGTCAAATTCCAATGACACAGATTCACATCTTTAAACACTTCCATTCACTCATCCAATATAACCATCTCAATTCGACACATTCAGATCATTCACTTTTTTCTGAATGTCACACTTTTCTTGCATGAGCACAGCCCAAATGCCAATTCCAGACGCATCAAGATCGACCTCAAAAAGCTTGTTAAAATCTGGTAGGGCAAGAATAGGAGTAGAACTCAAGCTTCTTTTCAATGTGACAAATGCTCACTCAACTTCTTTGTCCCATTTAAAAGGCACATTCTTCTTGAGCAACGAAGTCAAAAGGGAAGTGACACTAAAATTTTGTATGAACCGCCTATAAAAAGAGGCCTGTCCCAAGAAACTCCGAATTTGACTACCATTCATGGGACAAGGCAAAGATTGGATGGCTTCCACTTTAGACTAATTAACTTGCACTCCATCCTTGCCAACCACAAAGCCTAGAAAGAAAAGCTTCTCTTGGCAAAACATACTCTTCTTTAGGTGTAACATTCGAAAAAAAGATTGATTGGAATGAATCAGATTGAGATGCTTATATTGGATGAGATCTTTGAATTATTCAAATATGTGAATTGGTGTCATTAGAGACCCATCTAAATCATTACAAGTCTTAGGGAAAATATTTGCTTGAGAATTATTGGATGATTCGGACAGACTGACCTTTAGTTAGTGAAAATGTCATAACGTCTTTAATATGGCATCAAATGGTGTGATTCCACTTGACTCAGAAAGTAGAGATGTTAAGGAACAAAATCTCTGACTACTAAATTGGACAAAAACCAAAAGACGACCGCCCTATTCGAGCTACTTTCTTATGGTTAAATCTGATTGGACCACATATTGTTGTCTTCTTGTTCGATAGTGTTTAAGAGGTGGCTTGAATGTGATTGGACCTCACAACCTCTTCATATATATCCCACAGGTTTCCTAGAAGAGGAAGAAACCTTAACACTCAGTCACAAAATGAAATTTGAGAGAAAGGAAAGAGAAGGCTAAGATGGTGGAAAGAGGAAGAAACAGGCTGCTCGATAAAGAATCAAGTGGTAAGCTTGCTTCCATTCCAATATGGACTCTCAACCTTTGAAGAGAATTATAGAGGATTTCAATACCTTTCCTTTGGTATATCATATGTGGAATTTGGAAAAGGGAATAAACAGAAAATCTGTTTTGAATTTGGGCGTCATTGAAGAAGAACATAGCTAAGGTTAGCGAGGAAAACAGGATTGGTAAGCATACATAGACTTTGAACTGGGATATGAAATTTTGATATATTGTACAGAACTCTGGAAGCTTTGTAACCATGTATCATATACTTTGTTTCAATGAAGAAATCTTGGTCAAGGCTTGGGTGAAGTTTGGACTATCTTGTTGTGTTCAGATTGAAAGGGGTTAAGAAAAATGACTTGGTAAGTGTCTTTAGGCTCCAAATTCGAATTGAATGTTTAGAAGTCAATTGTATAGGACTTCATGAGCTTTCAGAATATGTAGCCTATGCCTACTTTGGTTGAAGGAATCATTATGTGCACCTTGTTGAAGTTGGACTTGCTGGTTGTGTTTTGGGTTGCGCTAGTTGAAAGAGTGAACCTTGATAAGTTGAATATTGTGAAACTGAGGTTGATTATGAGAGTTTGGGTTTTCAAGAACATGTATAAGAGTTGAATTAAAGTGATATTTGGATTGTCTTTGATATGTATGATCTATTTCTGCTTGAGAAATTGCAAGTGAGCTTGATGAACTCCGTTGATGTTCGGTTCACAAAATGGTTTGTTGTGTGCATCTTTGAGTATGTATGACTTGTGTACAGAGTATATACATGTTGGTACTTGGTAAGGAACCAAGTGTTTAAAAGATTTGAGATATTGGTTATGTTTGGACGATTTGCGATGAATGATTGTGAATAGACCTAAGTTTGTCGTCCTAAAGCGTCAGAGGTGAATTGGCTTTGGAAACAAAGAGTTAACCTCATCATATGGTTAGGATTATTTGTACAGATTTTCTGAAGTTGAATGAGCTTTGAGTGGAAGGAGTATCAGATTTGGGATTCAGTGCTATTAAGCGGTTTTCGTTTGAGTAAGCGAATAACACATGATAAATTTTGTTGTGTTTGTTGATTATTTGTTTCGGACCTTGATGATGTGCGTCACATGCATATTTGTTGGTCTATGATACATTTGGACATGCCTTTGATGTGATCTATGATGTGTGACATTTGTGAACAGCCGACTAGATTTCTAGCTCAGGGCAGATTTGTTTCATTTAATGGATATGATTTTGATCCATTTGTCATACATCTGATAAGATATATGTTTTGGGAGAGAAATGAATAGGATATCTTGCATTAACCGAGAATGTTAGACTATAAGCTCATAGTTTAGGGGATATCACTAGTTTACGTACATAAGTTAGATTTGTGTTTGTTTGTGGACGGAGATTTGTTTGGCCATTTTGATATCCACTGGTAGTCAGAGGAAGGGGCCTTTCAAAACCTGATTCATTGCTCTATGTCTGTTTATGCATCTATATTTGTGATTGATAACATTTGTCAATTTGGTCATGAAGCATTTTGGTTTAGAATGATGTCGAACATGGTTGAGTTCCTGTCGCATGCATATTTCAACCATAAATAATATATTATGTCCCTTGCTAAGTATTTCCAAACACTTACCCCTTACAAAATCTATTTCAGGTTCTCAGAGACCTTAGTTCATTTTGAGTGTCTGGAGTCTCTGGTACATGCCTAATTCCTTCTTTCAGGGCAACTCTTTGAGGTCTCTACATTATGTTATTTGTTTTCGCTTGTATAGATGCTCCATAATAGTAATTTGGAGATGCTTGTTGATTTTTGGTTAGTAAATTGTTTTCCACTTTATTTGTTTTGTTGTGAGATGGATTTGTGGCTTGCTAGATTGCACATATGTTGATCTTCGTTGTGGAGTCTAGCACCGGTCACTGACCTTAGCATGGGTCATGATTTTAGGATAGCGAACAGTTCATTCTCCCTTAGTGTCTCCATCACCTTTCTCATATGCAAAACATGCTCATCCTTTGACTTACTAAACAACAAGATGTCATTAAAGTACACAACAACAAACTTGTCTAGGAAAGGCCGTAGTACTTGATGCATTAATCTCATGAAAGTACTTGTCGTGTTGGTGAGCCGAAATGGCATGACAAGCCACTCAAAAAATCCTTCCTTCGTCTTGAATGTGGTCTTCCATTCGTCTCCAGATCGGATGCGAATTTTATGGTATCTACTTTTTAAATCAATCTTGGAGAAGATCATGAGCCCACTCAGATTGTCTAGCTTGTCATCCAGCCTAGGAATAAGGAATTGATAACCCACAGTTATTTTATTGATGGCCCTACTATCGATACACATATGCCATATACCATCTTTCTTTGTACCAAAAGCGTTGGAACCCAAAATGTACTTAGACTTTCTTGCACGTGCCCTCGATCAAGTAGCTCTTTCACCTACTCTTTCAAAACATGGTGTTCATTCGGGCTCATCCTATAGTAGGGGTGGTTTGACAATGTGGATCCTGGGATGGATCAATCAGATGTTGCACTTCGCATTGGAGGTAGGCCATGTGGAAGCTCCTCAGGGAACACGTAAACAAACTCTCAGTAGAGTTGTGAAATTTCTTCGGGATAGGCCACCTCCATTTGATCCATAGCTTGTTTTGCATAACCAGTATGTGACATAATCCAAGTTCTTTCAATCAACTTCGCACTTCCTTCACCGACATAACGAGAGTGGCAAGTTGCATTACATAGTTAGATTGCACCTTTGGTGGCTTTGGCTTTCTTGGGAGTAAAGTAAACTTGCGCCCTTCCTTAATTATCTTGTATTTATAATCTTCTCCCTTATGGACAGCCTTGTTGTCAAACTCCTAAGGTCTTCCAAAGAGGATGTGGCACGCATCCATGGTGAGTACATCACATGCAACTGTGTTAGCAATTTTTCTTATCAAAATAGGGACTTGGCATTATGAATTCACCTTTACTCCTCCTCAAGACTGGATCCAACCAATGGAGTAGGGTGCAGGATGCTGGGTGACTTGCAATCCAAGTTTCTCCACTATTTTGACTCCCTCCATTTATAATCACATCGTATATCTCCTTGCCAATATGACAGTGAGTCCAGAAGAGATTGTACCTCTTAGACAAATCCTTCTTCTCCGTGGCCAAAGTCAGCCTTTGCATCATGCCATAATACTATTCTTCCCCTTTGGACTCCTTAATTTCTTCTCCTTCGCTCTCGTCAACTGGAGCACAATAGAGAGCTTCTTCCTGATCTCCTTCCTTTTCGCACAATTGAGCAAACTTCCTCCTTGGACACTCGCTAGATTTGTGTCCAATCTTGTTGCACTTAAAGCACTTAATTCTTGACAAGCTCTCGGTAACTTCCTTGCCTTTCCTTTGAGGAGGATTTGCACTAGCAAGAGTAGGATATGCTCGTGGTGTAGCTCCTATGTTCGTGAGAAGGGTAGGATTATTATCCACGCTGCGATTGAAGCTTGATGCTTGCCTTGAGGGGGTGAATCTATTTGAAACCATCTGCTTCTTCTTGAGCGTGGACTCGATCTTTCTTGCTTCATGCATGCAGCTTGAAAGTACAAGAAGGTGTCAAATTCCATGCGGCTCTTGACTTCATAACTCAAGCCCTCCATGAACCTTTTACGGATCTATTACCTTGCATGCACGTCAAGAATTTAGTGACATTGATTGATGATAATCAACTACAAAAACTCTTTCTCATAAAGCTTGCTTCATCGTTAGCCAATCACATACGGGTGGATCTCCCCTTCTTCTGCAAGATTCTTGCTCCTTTTCCCACCAAACAACTGTGCCAGAAACAAGTTTAAAGGTAACATAGTTTACCTTTTGTTCCTCCGTGAGCTCCATACAGTCAAAATACTTCTCCACGGAGTCGAGCCAATTCAAAAATGCCTCCACAACCACATCTTCATAAAACTTATCGATGCTCATTTTAAACAGAGATCCACACATTAAAATAATCTCCCATTCCATCCCCACCTCGGTTCACTTCCCTTCTAGCTCATTGGCCCCCATCAGCACGCCCTCATCCCCTTACTCCTTAGCCTCCCCCTCTAAATCCTCGCATATCCTCTAACTCTTCGTCCTCAAACCCCAAAGGATTATCACGCATCTCAACTAGAGGTGCCAGTGCTAGTACTGTGTCACGACCCAAACTGAGATCGGTGACCGTTGCTAGACTCAGCGATATATCGATGACACAATATAGGCCTAGCAAGCCTCAAATGATCTCCAAACATATCAAATCAAGCGGAAGATAAATTTACAATTCAATGACATCAAATCATCTCTCAAGTCTTGTCAACATGCTAAAACCAATCCAAAATAATTTTACAAACCAAAATCCACAAACATCTCCAAAATACTATTACTATGGAGCAACTATACAAGAGGAGACAAAAGCACAATCCGGAGACCTCAAAGTGTAGCCCTCGAAGGAAAAAGTTTGGCTTGTATCATGGACTCCAAAAACTCAAAATGAATTAAAGTCTCTGAGAACCTGAAATAGATTTTGTAAGGGGTAAGTGTCCGAGAACACTTAGCAAGGGAATAGAACATAATATATTAGTTATGGCTGAAATATGCATGCAACAAAACTCAACCATGCTCGACTTTACTCAATTAAAATGCATGACAACCAAATGCTATACGTAATACCAAACACAATTATAGACACACACACACAGAGCTATGAATAGGTTTTGTATTGCCACTTCTTCTTGTGGCTAGAGATATCCAAATGGCCAAACAGATTTTCATTCATAAATAACAAAAACTAGCATGCAAATGTAAACTAGTGATAGCTTACAACAAATATAAGCTAGTGATAGTATACAAATATAAACAAGTGATACCCCCAAAACTATAAGCTCATAGACTAACATCCTCGGTTAGTACAGAAAGCCTATTCATTTCTCTCACAGAAACACATATCTTATCAGACAAATGACCCAATGATCCAGAATCATAATCTTCAGATGAAACAAATCAGCCCCGAGCTAGCACTCTAGCTGGCTGTTCACAAATGTCACATGTCTCACAACACAATCATAAATATGTCCAAATGTATCATGGACAAAACCATATGCATGTGATGCACACAATCAAGTTCCGAACATACATAAATAAAACACAACCAAAGTTATCATGTGCTATCCTCATGCTCAGACAAATAGAGCTCGAAAGCATCAATTTCCAAATCCGATGCTCCTTCCACTTGATGTTTCTTTGATGTCAAAAATCTAAACAATAATCCGAAATCACATAACGAGGTTAACCTTTGGTTTCCAAAACCAATTCACCTCCAATGCTTCAAAACAACCAACTTAAACACACTCACAATTCGTCATCGCAAACTTATCCAAATGCAACAAATAGCTCAAACCCTTTAACCGCTTGGTTTCATAACCCATACCAACATGTATACATGTTGTAAATAGTCACTTTTAATCACAAGCACATCCACCAAAACTGTTTTCCAAACCGAATGTCAACGAAGCACATAGCAAACAATCATCGTAATTACATCTAATATATCAAACACAGCCCAAGTCTTAAACAATCATCGTAATTACATCTAATATATCAAACACAGCCCAAGTCTCACTTTAACATAACTCCCCTACATATTCTCATAACCTCAAACCCTTCAATTAACCTCAGTTTCACAAAGAATCAATTCACCAAAATTTTCTCCTTCAACTCGCTCAACCAAAAATACAGCCACACTGTCCGAACCTCAACGGAGTGCACATGATGTTTTCTTACACCAAATCATTCATATAATACATATTCAGAATCCTTTTGAAGTCCTCTACAATCATCTTCACAACACCCAAGTCCAAATTGGAGGTTAGAACCACTTACCAAGTCAATCTTTGTTCCCTCACTCACTGACCACCTCAGTGAATGTACTGTGATTCACAAATACTTTCCCGATGACTCCTTCATCCAAATCATATGTGGCCAATATGGCTAGAAGACTGATACAATTATCTATAAACTAACAATATTTCATGTCCAAATTCGCAATCAAAGTATACTTACCGTTCACTTTATTCTTGAAATCCTCAGCTGTGTACTTGTTCAACGCAGTCAGATTCTAATTGACTTTTCTGTCAATTCCCTGATCCAAATTGCACCTTTAATATACCAAAAGAAAGGTATTGATATCCCCTACAACTATCTTTAGAGGTTTATAGTCCAAAACAGAATGGAAGTATTCTTACCGAACTGTTCTTTCTTTAGCTATCTGCTTCTTCCTCTTTACTTCAGCTTCTCTTCTTTCTCTCTTCTTTCTCTTAAGTTCGTGTTGTGACTGAGAGGATAAGTGCTCTGACTCTCCAAGATATATTCTGAGACATGTGAAGAGGTGGATGAGGTACTATAACATCCAGGCCACCTCTTCCACTTATTCCAAATAACAACAAAGAATCTGGGGTCCAATTAGGTTCATCCACAAGAAAGCAGGTCAAGGATGGTGGTCTTTCTTTAGTTTTTTCCAAATTGGTAAATGAAATTTTTGTTCTTTATGGTGTCTAGTTTCCAAATCAATTAGAATTTCACAATTTAAAGATCTATTGCAGAAGTTATGACTATTTAATCACTCAAAGGTCAAACTGGCCAAATCATCAGACAACTTCTTCAAGCAATAGTTTCACCCATTTCCGTCTACCTCTTCCCAAACTTATAGAAGCTAAGTTGTAGCTCTATGTGTCTAGTTTCTGAAACAAGTGGAATAACACAATTTGGAGCAATAATGAGGATGTTATGACCTTTTTACCACTCAAAGATCAATCTGCCCGAATTAAGCCAACAACTTCTCAAGCAAAAATTCCACTAAGGCATTGTAGTGGTTGAAATGGAACTCCAATAACACCAATTTACATCCTTGAACACTTCAAGTCACACATCCGATATAAGCATTTCAATCCAACATATTCTGACTAAACTTTTTTTTTTAATATTACAATCTCCCCCTTATAAAAATTCGGTCCCTGAATTTACTTATGAGTAACTTGAAAAACAAAGAATTTACTTTGTTATTCAAGTAGGTGCGGATACCTCTCTTGCATATGCTCCTAGTCCTTAGTTTTCTCACTTACCTTATTGAGCTTGTGATAGTCAAGGTATAATCTTAACCTTCCATCCTTCTTCCGTACAAATAACACCAGAGCAATCATTAGTCCTTCTTCCATTCCATCACCCCGAAACATAAATTCAGGCTCACCCTCAAGCTTGAGCCTCACAATCTTATTAAAACAATTCACCATAGCTTGGTAGCATGATAACCAATCCATACCAAAAACCACATCAAAATCATCCATCTCTAACACATGTAGGTCAGCCACTATCTCGTGGTCATCCACTACTATCACACATGATTTATGAACTAAATGCACATGCATGATATGACCTAAAGGCATACAAACATCTAACGGAACTCCCAATAACAAAAGTGGACTATCAAAGGATTTAACAAATTGGGGTGACAAGAATGAATGCGTCGACCCCGAATCAAACAAGACTCGAGCATGTGACAAGCCTATAGGGAGTATACCTGAAACCACCCTATTAGATGCTGTAGCATCTTTTTTATCTTTCCTTTTATTTATTTTTTCTCTTCTTTCTTTTCTTTCTTCTGTTATCATTTCTTTTTTTTCTTTTTTTTCTTTCTTCTGTTTTTTCTCTCTCTTTTTTTACTTCAATATGTCACATTCAATATGTCACAGGCATATTTTCCTAATAGAACAAATCAATATTTAAGAGGCCAAATAAAAAGGTTATCCAACAGAGGACAAAGACACGATAGATCCTATGCTCCGTAGCATTCCTATCAGACATCATATAACACACCCAAGGTTTAGATCTGATACTAACTCTATCACGACCCAAACTGAGGTCAGTGACCAGCGCTAGACTCTGCGACATATTGATGACACAATACAGGCCTAGCAAGCCTCAAATGATCTCAAACATATCGAATCATGCAGAAGACAAATTTACAATTCAAAGACATCAAATCATCTCTCAAGTCTTATCAACATGCTAAAACCAAACCAAAATAATTTTACAAACCAAAATCGACAAACATCTCCAAAATACTATTACTACGGAGCAATTATACAAGAGGAGAAAAAAGCACAATCCGGAGACCTCAAAGTGTAGCCCTCAAAGGAAAAAGTTGGGCTTGTATCACGAACTCCGAAAACTCAAAACCAACTAAAGTCTTTGAGAACCTGAAATAGATTTTGTAAGGGGTAAGTGTCCGAGAACACTTAGCAAGGGAATAGAACATAATATATTAGTTATGATTGAAATATGCATGCAACAAAACTCAACCATGCTCGACTTCACTCAATCAAAATACGTGACAACCAAAGGCTATACGTAATACCAAACACAATCATAGACACACACACAGAGCTATGAATAGATTTTGTATTGCCACTTCTTCTTGTGGCCAGAGATATCCAAATGGCCAAACTGATTTTCATTCGCAAATAATAGAAGCTAGCGTACAAATGTAAACTAGTGATAGCTTACAACAAATATAAGCTAGTGATTGTATACAAATGTAAACTAGTGATACCCCCAAAACTATGAGCTCATAGACTAACATCCCCGATTAGTACGGGAAAGCCTATTCATTTCTCTTATAGAAACACATATCTTATCAGACAAATGACCCAATGGTCTAGAATCATAATCATCATACAAAACAAAACAGCCCCGAGCTAGTACTTTAGCCAGCTGTTCACAAATGTCACATGCCTCACAACACAATCACAAATATGTCCAAATGTATCATAGACCAAAGCATATACATGCGATGCACACAATCAAGTTTCAAAACATACATAAATCAAACACAACCAAAGTTATCATGTGCTATCCTCTTACTCAGACAAATAGCGCTCGAAAGCATCAATTTCCAAATCCGATGCTCCTTCCACTTGAAGTTTCTTCAATGTCAAAAATCTAAACAATAATCCGAAATCACATAACGAGGTTAACCCTTGGTTTCCAAAACCAATTCACCTCCAACGGTTCAAAACAACCAACTTAAACACACTCGTGATTCGTCATCGCAAACTCATCCAAATGCAACCAATAGCTTAAACCCTTTAAACGCTTGGTTTTGTACCCCATACCAACATATATACATGCTGTAGATAGTCACTTTTGATCACAAGCACATCCACCAAAACTGTTTTGCCAAACCTAATGTCAACAAAGCACATAGTAAGTTCCATCGCAAACAATCATTGTAATTACATCTAATATATCAAGCATAGCCCAAGTCTCACTTTAACATAACTCCCTTACATATTCTCATAACCTCAAACCCTTCAATTAACCTCAGTTCCACAAAAAATCAATTCACCAAAATTTTCTCCTTCAACTCGCTCAGCCAAAAATACAGCCATACTGTCTGAACCTCAATGGAGTGCACATGATGTTTTCTTACACCAAATCATGCATATAATACATATTCAGAATCCTTTTGAAGTCCTCTACAATTGGCTTCACAACATCCGAGTCCAAATTGGAGGTTAAACCCACTTAACAAGTCGATCTTTGTTCCCTCACTCACTGTCCACCTCAGTGAACGTACTGTGATTCACAAATACTTTCCTGATGACTCCTTTATCCAAATCACATGTGGCCAGCATGATTAGAAGGATGATACAATTATCTATAAACTATCAAAATTTCGTGTCCAAATTCCCAGTATAATTATGCTTACCATTCACTTTATTCTCGAAACCCTCAGATGTGTACTTGTTCAATGCAGTCAGATTCAAATTGACTTTTCTGTCGAATTCCTGATCCAAATTGCACTTGTAATATACCAAAAGAAAGGTAATAATGTCCCCTACAACTCACTTTGAGGTTTATAGTCCAAAACAGAACGGAATTATTCTTATTGAACTGTGCTTTCTTCAGCTGTCTACTTCTTCCTCTTTGCTTTAGCTTCTCTTATTTCTCTCTTCTTTCTCTTAAGTTTCATTTTGTGACTGAGAGGATATGTGATCTACCTCTCCAAGATATATTTCGAGACATGTGAAGAGGTGGGTGAGGTCCAATCACATCCAGGCCACCTCTTCCACTTATTCCAAGTAACAACAAAGAATCTGGGGTCCAATCAGGTTCATCCACAAGCAAGCACCTCAAGGATGGCAGTTTTTCTTTGGTTTTTGTCCAAATTAGTTATTAAAATGTTTGTTCCTTATGGTGTCTAGTTTCCAAATCAGTTAGAATTTCACAATTTAAAGCCCTATTGAAGAAGTTGTGACCATTTAACCACTTAAAGGTCAAACTGGCCAAATCATCCAACAACTTCTTCAAGCAATAGTTTCACCCATTTCCATCCACCTCTTCCCAAACTTGTAGATAGCTAAGTTGTAGATCTATGTGTCTAGTTTTTGAGACAAGTGGAATAACACAATTTGGTGCAATAATGAGGATGTTATGACTTTTTTACCACTCAAAGGTAAATCTGCCCGAATTAAGCCAACAACTTCTCAAGAAAAAATTCCACTAAGGCATTGTAGTGATTGAAATGGAACTCCAATAACACCAATGTACATCCTTGAACACTTCAAATCACACATCTGATATAAACATTTCAATCTAACGTATTTCGACTAATCTTTTTTTTTTTCAAATGTTACATACCATAGGTTGCACCACATTATTCCACTATTGTTCCAAGACTTGTTACATCAAAGTCTTAATGTCTTCAAGTCTCTTATTTGTTTCTGCATTAGACATAGTGTCTTGGATTTTGGTAGAGTTTTGTCGTTTATAGAGGTATAGATTAGGGGATCACATAACCTTGCTGATCAGCTCTTAGATGGGCTATGGAATAAGTTTAAGGTAGTGGGAACACTCACACTCAATATGAAGATTGATGTAGATCGTAATTAGGCTATGATACCACCTAACGTAGCATAAATGAAGGTTCAAACTCTTCCAATTCTTGTTGGTTAAGCTGAGGTTTGTTGGATTACAATTCCAATGGCAACAGGCTAAATTTGGTAACCAACACACTCGCGGCGTAATCACAAAGAAGCTCTTTTCACCCTGGGATTTTTTTAGATTCAAATTATTTTGCCTTATTCTTATTAATTCATCTGCTTTTAAACAAGCTTGTAAGAAGGTAGGACTAAAGCCCCCATTGGCTTTACAAACTATCTCAACCATTATAGCCTTTATTTTAGGACGATTATAATCTGTCTATTTAGAATTTAAAAGGAAAATTAAAGACACTCTATGATGAGCTCATTATTCATTAATTGCCAACTTGCATGAAGTTAAGCATATCATCCACTTTCCATGCACTCGCACACACCATGCACCCATATGTACGTTCCCTTTCTATGCGTATGTGAGCTTCTCCATGCATGATGACCCCTACGTGAGAGAAAGAGCTCATTAGGGTGATCGGAGAACATAAAGAAGCTATAGGATGGATGCTTGGTCATGTTAAAGGCATTAGTCCCTCCCTTTACAAACATAAAATCATCTTAGAGGAAGACTTTACCCTATCTGTGGCAGCTCATTGTCGACCCAACCCAAAGCTAAAGGAGGCTGTACAAAAGGAAGTGATCAAGAGGCTAGACACCAGCATCATCTACCCAATTTCTAATTCTAAATATGTGTGCTCAACACAGTGCATTCCAAAGAAAGGTGGGATTACAGTCGTCCCCAATGAAAAGTATGAGCTTATCCCTACATGGATTACAGTGGGCCAATGCGTGTGCATTGATTTTTGAAAGCTAAACAAGGCCATTGAGAAAGATCATTTTCCACTACCCTTCATTGCTAAGATGTTGGATAGTTTGGCAGGTTATGCCTATTACTATTACTTGGATGGCTACTCTGGTTATCTTCAAATCCTAATTACCTCGGAAGACCAAGAGAAGACCACCTTTACCTATCCATATGGTTCATTTGCTTTTGTCGAATGGCATTCAGACTCTATAATGCACCTACCACCTTTCAGCAGTGTATGATGGCAATCTTTTCTGATATGGTCGAGTGTCAAATTGAGATCTTCATGGATAATTTCTCGATGTTTGGAGACTTGCATAAGGACTATATCATATATTTTAGCAAGGTTCTGGAACGCTGCAAGGAGACCAACTTGGTTCTCAACTGCAAAAAATGTCACTTTATGGTTACCCAAGTAGTGGTCCTAGTAGGGTTGGAAGTTGACATGGCCAAGATGGAACTCATTGTCAAACTCCCCCATCCGCTGTCAGTTAAGGGTGTTTGAGTTTCTTAGGCCATGCCAGGTTTTACTAGCAATTCATAAAAAGGATTTCTCCAAGATCACCAAACCTCTTTGCAAGCTCTTAGAGAAAGACGTCCCTTTCATCTTTGATTAGGAATGCAAGCTAGCATTCAAAACCCTAAAAAAAGCACTTGTATCCACACCAATCATCATGTCACCTGCTGGGAGCTGTCCTTTGAGATCATGTGGGATGCGAGTGATTATGTGGTTAAGGCAGTTCTTGGCCAAAAGAAAGCGATAGGATTCCATGCTATTTACTATGTCGGGCGCACTCTAGATGATGCTCAGATAAACTATGCAACTACGGAGAAAGAATTTCTAGTAGTGATTTTCGCTCTTGACAAATTATGAGCTTACTTGCTTGGGAGCAAGGTGACTGTATACACAGATCATGCAGCCATTCGCCACCTCTTCTCCAAGAAAGATGCTAAATCAAGGCTAATCCGATGGATCCTCCTCCTCTAAGAATTTGACATAAAAATTTGTGATCGAAAAGGTGTGGACAACCCAGTTGCGGATCATCTCTCACGCCTGGAAAACCCATCGATAACATCTTTTTCTCCTATTAATGAGTCATTTCTTGATGAACAATTGTATGTATTAGATGTGGTGTCAATTCCATGGTATGCTAATTTTGTCAATTATCTTGTAAGCAACATCATGCCTTCTAACCTTTCTTCCGACCAGAAGAAAAGATTTTTGCATGATGTCAGATTTTATGTCTGGATGAATCCTATCTATACAAGTAAGGAAAAGATCAACTCTTGAGAAGGTGTGTGCCATAAGAAGAGGAAGAGCTTATTCTCCACCACTATCACAACTCCCCATATGGAGGCCACTTAGTTGGCGAGCATACTGCTGCTAAGGTACTACAAAGTGGATTCTACTGGCCCTCCCTATTCAAAGATGCTACAAAGTTCGTGAGGAAGTGTTATCACTATCAAAGAATAGGTAACATCTCCCGTTGTCATAAAATGCCGCAGTATGAAATCATGGAAGTGGAAATATTTGACGTTTGAGGCATAGACTTCATGGGACCCTTTATGCCATCTGACCATAACCTATACATTCTTTTAGCTATGGACTATATGTCAAAATGGTTGAGGCAGTGGCACTACCAACTAATGATGCAAAAGTGGTAATCAAGTTCTTATAAAAGAACATCTTTAGTTAGTTCGGAACTCCTAGGGTGCTCATCAGTGATGGCAGTAAACTCTTTTGCAATAATTTGCTCGCTACTGCTCTGGTCAAGTATGGGGTCACACACAAGATTGCAACAACATATCATCCCCAAGCAAGTGGATAGGTAGAAGTCTCTAATCGAGAAATCAAGCAAATCCTAGAGGTCACTGTAAACCCCTCGTAGAAAGATTGGTCTAGCAAGCTAGTACAGGACTGCCTATAAGACTCCCATCGGCATGTCACCTTATTAACTGATATATTAAAAGGCTTGCCACTTACCAGTCAAGCTCCAGCACAAGGCATACTAGGCTCTATATTGGTTGAAATTCAATCTCGACAGAGCTAGCGAGAAGTGAATGTTGTAGCTTGAGGAGCTCGATAAATTTTGCATGGGAGCTAATGAGAATGCCAAGTTGTATAAGGAGAAGACCAAAAAGTGGCATGGCAAGAAGATTATCTGTCGCGAGTTCTCAACAGGCCAATATGTACTTTTATATAACTCATGCCTTAAGCTTTTTCTAGGAAAACTCAAATCCAGATGGACCGACCCATACATGATAGTTGTCATTTCACCTTACAGAGCAGTTCAAATTTGAAATTCAAACATCCAAGAGGAGTTCAAGTGAATGGTTAGCACTTGAAGGTGTACCTTGGTGACTAGTTTAGTACACAAGAGTCCCGTATGGACCTTGCAGTTCTCGTTTAGTAAGACTCCACCATCATTAAGCTAACAACATTAACTTAGAATTACCTCTTACACTACTTCTTTTTATGTTTCCTTGAGTTGATGGATTTCTAGGGGAATGTATATAGTGTCACCCTCAGAAAAACATTAATTTAGTTTCATTTTTGTAGGAAAACAAGTCGAGCAGAGCCATCCTGGATGCAAGAGAAGCAAAATTGGTGGACCCATCGACCGCTGGCATTACAAATGATTGCTGGAGGGAACAAATTATCTCCGTGAGAGGCCAGTGACTATTGGCCTTACCAACAATCGCTACCCGTAGAGGCGAGCGACTGCTAACCCTTCCAGTGATCACTAGGGGGACCTCCACCACTTTAAACAAATAACCCCAACCCTCCTACCCCACAAACTCCCTTTTCACCAAACCCAAACACCATCCTCATCCCTTCTCCTCCTTTTTCCCAAGTCCACCATCACCGGCCCTCCTCCTCACTTCTCCAGCTTGCTACCCACCACACACTACCATCCACTTCGTGCCATGATTACTACCGCACTCCACCATGCACAGCCGCCCTCCATTCAAATTTATCCTAATTTTACCTTGTGATAAGTCCACTATCCTGTTCCCCGAGCACCAGGTCGAGATCAACGAGCTTGCGACTCTCCTCACCATTCTAGAGATCAATGAGGGTACTTCCATACCCATGACTCCGTAAAAATTGAAGTATAACTTGATATTAATAATCCAATCAATGAGGGTACTCTTTGACATTCTAGAGTCAAGACCATGGATAACACTTAGAGTATGAACGAGCATTATGAATATCTTAGAATCAACCTTATTTAACCCAAAAGCCAAAGATTTTTTATCCTAACAACAAAAGGCATCTATAATATCTAATAGATCGAGGATTCAAATTCTAACATTATAATCATGATGTAATGTTTACCTTTCAAAAAAATTGGCACATACCAACTTGCAAATCACTCCCAAAATTTCTCAAATAACTTAAAGTCTTAATTAGATCACCAGACTACCAAAAATCAATGTTGTTCTGATACCAACTCACACAAAATAAGTAGTGATAGGTCATACTGATCTGTTAATCCATTGATTCATTGTGACTACTAAAAATAGCTATAAATAGATATTAATGAATCTTTTGGTTCAAATGAATCCCATAAATGAGGTGAAAATAATAGTACAAATATGCTAATTATATGAATACTCGAAAGTGTGATGTGATAACAATTTAGGATTTTATTGATTTCACAAGATATCGAAAGTAAAATTTTATATTCTATTTCCAATGAATTTTAAAGGTTTATCTATTAATAATGTTCATCCTCTTTACTCATTCATGTACCAACTTCTCTTGAGTTTGTCATTTCCTAATCTATTCATCATCAAATTGTAGTTCAACTACAACCATTTAAAGCCCTCTAAGACTGCACGCAAGGGGACGTGTGCCCTCCCCGCACTACGTGGAAGCTCGTCACTAGGCAACCTGGAGTATCAGCGGGGTGTTCCACGCCCACGTGCTAGGTCAGTGCCCTAGCCTACATGGGCCATTCTGATTGGATCACCTCAGCCAGATCACCCTAGTCAACGCACAATCAGCTTTTAAAAAAAATAAAAAAAAATTAGAAAAAGTTTTTAAAAATTATTTCTACAATTTTCTTCCTTTCTGTCTGAACAAATGTTTTTTAACATTTTGGATAATTTTGACAAATTTTTGTATCCAAATAATTTGGCTTTTTGAGTGAAAAAAAATGTGCGAGCAAGATTCGTTTAAAATTTTTTGTGTCCACAGTCGTTTCAAAAATCTATAAATAGATACCAACCTCTTCTTAGATCGTTTAGTCCAAATCATGAATTTTTAGCTTCTAATCCTATTGTTTATTCTAAGCTTAGCACAAACCTAAGCCAAATTCTAAAGTCAACAAAGGCCCTCTAATTCTCTACCAAACCAATCCTCTAACCTGACCAAACAATAGTCCAAACAAACCACACTACCATCAACACCCACCAAATTACCCTCAACACCTACCAAATCACCATTAACCTCATCCAATTCACCCAAAATACTCGATAAATTATCCCCAAAATCCATAGTTACCCATTGGGGTACTTTTCTATTTCTTTTCCAAAACCCACTAAACCCACCAAATAATTGTCCAAACTTTAGTCAAACCTATCAAAACAATAGTCCAAAGCGAGTCCAAAACCCACAAACATATCTGTCACCTATGAAAAAAGGTGATAGAGAAATTGCTAAAACATGGACTCTAAAACAAGACATTGTTTTAATGTCTTCTTACATACAAAATATTGAAGATGCCATGGTCAGCAACAACCAAAAGGGACAAGGACTTTGGGCTCGCATCAAACAAGCATATGACTAGAGTCACATTTCATACTAACCTTAGTCCAAGAAACCCAGAGTAGACGAAAAGTCACTATAAATGCCAATCTTAGGTATGTTGAGGATGGATTGAGGCCTACACCCATGCATCTTGCCAAAATCAAAGCAAACAAGTCAAGTCGTATATATTGGCTAAAGTGCATGCAATATATCTTAACACCCATAAGAAAAAGTTTGTTGATTTGTAGGTGTTAACGAAAGTCATGCACAAACATCTAAAATGGAATCAAAGAATATAGGACACTTAATCCTTCACTTTCACCTCTCTAATGGAGTTAAATGATGGAGAGAGGAATGCAAGTACGAAGAGAATAAGAACCAACAAAGAGGAAGATTACTTAATTCCGAACAACCCTACTATTGTAATTAGCACAAGAACGACAATAGAGCATCTAAGTGACCGAAATGCAGCCAAGAAAAGGAGAATTGCTAAAGAAAAGGAGAAAGTCATTTCAAGTGATGATGCATTCTTTACAGAGCTTGATGCACTACAAATTGAATGGTGAATAGCCAATGCGATGGCATAAAAGGTTCTAAACGTCTTGTAGCAGAATGAAGAAAAAAAGGTAAAAATAATTGATCAATTGACAAAAGCCAAAGAGACAAGTGCTAAGGCCAAAGAATTAAGAGCTAAGGCCAAAACCCACCAAGCATATACAAATGTTCTCTAGACATTGCTTACTCAAGGAAAAGACCTATCTCTAGATGAGGAAGTAATTAAGCATTTAATGTCACAACTTTATAAAAACTAAATAGTTCACTATATTTATGTTTTTCATTTTTATGTAATTTGATTTCAAATTTAACTTTAGTAAAGTTACTCGAAAAAATATTCAAGTTTCGTGCAATTTTAAATTCAGCTAAAAAAAAGTTGACGTGGACCAAGGGCACAACACTGTAGCGGAATCAGGGGTGTGGGCTAAAAATAAAAAGCATGGGTATCGCTAACATAGAGCAAGGGCACAACACTATAGTGGAGTTAGGGGTACGGGTAGTCTTAAGGGATCATTATATTGACCAAGTCCGTAGTGAGCTACAATATAGAGAGCCTAAGGTAAGCTATGTTGAATATAGCTCAAGGTGAGCTACATGGAGGACATCACAAGGCAAGCTTTGTTGAGTAAGCTTAAGGCAAGGTTGCATAGAGTAGAGGCCAAAGTGAGTTAAATATCCATTTGAGACTAAGGCAAGCTCATATATCATAGTTTGAAGCAAGTCAGAGCTTGTTTCAACTAGGCTTAGTGGAGCTGAGCTGCTTCAACTAGTCTCAAGCGAGCTCCTTCAAGCAAGCTTGTATAGAAATAGATTTCTGACTCCAAAAGGTTGTAAATTTGAAGGCTTTATACAGTATAAAGCTGTAGATTACTAGACAATGCCCCATAAATATAAAGTTATAAATATATGTTCTACATATCCATGGTAGCAAGAATCATATCATTGCAAACCTAATGTCACAAGTTATCACCAGTTTACCAAGGATAGGTTAATTTCAACAGATGAGAAGCAAAGGGGAACTAAGGATAACATGCCAAGGTGGACTAAGAATGATGTGTAATAGTAGTCTCGACTAAGGAAAATCATAGGTGGTCTTGACTAAGGAAAGACCATTATTGGTCTTAATCGAGAGGAGGTTATTGTTGGTTATGGCCAAGGGAGACCATCATTGTTCTTGAACACGAGAACATAATATAGTCACGACTGAGAGAAACCACAGGAAGTCTTGATGATTGGGTGTTTTATATGTGTTTAATCATTTTTTTGTCTATTTTATCAAGTCTAGTTAAGTCATTATTCAAGTGCTTGTTTGAGTCAAAGGATGGTCATCTACTATTTTTCTGATATTTTTATAGGAATTTGGATTAGTTTGGAAATATGTGGCGCTTGGATGAGAAGATGAAAAGGAAAGAAAAGGTGTTTTAAGTATCCTAGCACATGCTAACCACCTAGAATTTGGGATAGGAGGTCAAACAAATCTCGGATTTCACACCTAGTGGTCGCTAGGTTTGTAGCGGTCACTAAAACTTCTGAGCTCTAATTTTTTAGACTTTCATTTGATCCAATTTTGATCCTGTTTGACTTGGCGACTGCTGAATTAGCTATACAATATTATTTATTATATTTCCTTATTTTAGACTTTTTGTGATTGGCCATTAAGACATTTGATTGTGAATAAACAATAGTTATTTTATTTTCCCTTGTCAGTTGACTTAGTAATATATATGTGATGTGTGTGTGACGGACACATAATTAGTTATGTTTAGCATAATATTTAGTCATGTATTGGGTCAATTGATTTGTATTTTGCTTAGTGTTTGGTTTATTTGGTATGTTGAGTCAAAAAGTTGATTTATGTCAGTTTTATGAGTTTACGTAGGTGGAGGAGCAATGTTTGGAGAGCTAAGAGGTATGAGCGAGAGAACGGTCATTGACAAGAAGACGATGCTATGAGGGCTAGCAGTTGCTACTTCACTAGAGGGTGCTATGTGTTGGAAGAAGCCTCGTAATCAATAATTCTGATAGATTAAATCATTATTGGACATCTTTATTCAAGACTCATAGACATAGCTTTTGTTTCCATCAATTTTGTTTCACAAGGATTGTAAACCACAATTCAGATCGTTCAATCAACAAGGTATTTTAATACTTTGTAATCAAGAGTCATCTTTAAGTTCATCTTCTTAGTTATTTATTGCTTGATTGATTCGTATTATGTGTTTGTAAATTAGGATTGACAACCTTGATTCGTATCATAGATTTTTTCCACTTTGTTTTGTTATCTTTTGTTTGACATTTTTGTTTATGTTTAGGATTGACAACCCTGTGTTCATATAACAATATTAGAATTCGTAGTATTAGAATCACCAACCAATTGCTTAATTAATTTGGTTGGCTAAATTTGGGAATTTATAACCTGGTACTTATTATGATTGATTCTTGTGTCCATGTGGATACGACTTGATTTACAACTATATTACTTATGCAATCATGTTCTCTTGCTCATGTTTTTAACCTTAGATTTATCGTACCAAGTTTTTGGCATCATTTCTGGGGATAGATTTGAATTAGTCTGTGGTTAATATTGGATACAGTTTTTTGGATTTTGAGACTAAGATTTATTACATCCTCTCTATTCATCACTACACTTGATCTCTTTTGTTAAGTTTTGCAATGCAGTGAGACTTGTAGGTATGCCACAAACATACTGAGACAACTAATCCCTTCTTGAGTACGATCCAGAAATTGAATGAACTTTTTCTTTAAGAAAAAGGAATCAGCACAAGGATGAGATGACAGATCGAGAACTCAACAATGTTCCAATCAACAACATGAGGAGGCAAACTTACCCTAGATTGGCTAATCTCAAGTCCAGTATTGAAAACCATATGGTTGAGGCAAATAACTTTGAGATCAAGACTAGTCTTATTTAGATAGTTCAATAAGACTAGTTTGGGGGCTCGCCTACTAAAAACCTAGTAAAGCATATCAAGACATTCAAAGACCACTATTCAATAGTTAAGTACTATAGAGTCTCACTAGATGCTATCAAACTATGACTATTTAGGCATAGCTTGAAGGATGATGCTCGAGAGTAGATGGACTTATTCCCTAGAGGCACCTTTACTATATGGGATGAGCTAGCAGTCATGTTCCTGGAGAAGTTCTATCCACCAGGTAAGACCACTCAACTATACCGTAAAATTTCTCAATTCAAGTAGTAGGGTGGCAAATTGTTGCATAAGGCTTGGTATCACTATAGGCCTAACTCTGTGACTGCCCACATCATAAGATTCCCAAATAGATGCTCATTTAAATATTCTACAATATATGTAAGCCATAAATTTGAGTTATCCAAGATGTAGTAGCCAAGGTACATTAACTAAGAAGACAGAAGCAGACAGCCTACGAATCATCAAAGCTATGCCCATAAACAACCACGGGTAGGGAGCGCAAACTGAAAGGAACAAGGTTGTTAGTGTATAGAACAACAACTAGATTGTAACTTTCTAAGCATAAGTCGCACCACCTTCTCAAGTTTGCAAAATCTGCATAGGATGAAACAGTATTGATAACAACTCCTTTATTGCTGAATCTGTTAATTTTACCAAAGCTCCTCCCACCAAGCAAGAGTACTACAAGGTCATCATAACTAGGAGTGGCTAGATTTCAAAAAGAACACAGCAAGTCTAATAGTGAAACCTCTAGCAAAGTAGGTAAATGAGGAGGACAAAGAGTTCAGTTTGAATCATACAACAGTGGACACGGAAAAATCCATAGCAGACTCCGCCAAACCAGTATCAGAATAAAGATAACCTCCACTGCCTTTTCCTTAAAGATTGAACAAGCAAGCATCTCACCCGAGATACCAAAAGTTCTTGGAATTGTTCAAGAATCTCTAGACCAACATTTTGTTCCTTGACATTTTTAAATAAATGTCAACCTACTATAGTGGATCAAGAAGTTCATTTCAAAGAAGAAGAGAATTAATGATTTTGAGGTTATCCTATTGACTAGAGGCTACAACACAATTTAGAGTTAGGATTTACCCTAGAATATGAAGGATCTAGGTAGTTTCACCATTCCTTGCATGATTGGAGAGCAAACATTCAAGAAGGCTCTCATTGATCTGGGATCCAGCTTCAATCTCATACCCTTCTCTATATTTTGGAAGCTTTGATTAGAGGATATAAAGTCAACATCTATAGTTCTTCAATTTGTTGATCAGTCAATGGCTAGATCAAAAGGGATAATGGAGAACATGCTTATGAAAGCTTACACTTTGATTTTCCTGGTAGACTTTATTGTTATAGAGATGAAAGAAGACTATGATATTTGTGTCTCCTTGGGTACCCAATCTTGGCCACGGGAAAAAACAAGTATCTATGTGGAAAAAGGGAAGCTGCAATTAAAGGTTGTGATGATGAGGTTGTTTTTAATATGTTTGAAGATGATTGCTATAGAATTAATTTCATTAACAAGCTGGTAGTCCAGCATAGTATAGAGGCTAACGCTGAAAGCCACTTAGAAATAGTTTAAGAGGCTGAACTAAAATTGGACAAACTGGAAATTATAGAACATGTGTCATAGGTAGTGGAATCACTGGAACTAGATGTACCCAGGTCAAAGCTGCAAGCATCTATTACCACACTACCACAATTAGAGCTCATGCCATTATCAAGCCATCTTAAGTATGCTATCTAAGTGAAAAAAGTAAGCTAACTATTATTATCTCTACTTTTCTGAATCATGAACAGGAAATAAAACTCTTAAAGATGATCGGAGAGCATAAAGAGGTCATATGATGGATGTTTGGCGATGTCAAAGGCATTAGTCCCTCCATTTGCTAACATAAGATCATCTTAGAGGAAGACTTTACCCCATCAGTAGAAGCTCAGTGTAGACTAAACCCAAAGCTAAAGGAGGAAGCAAGGAAAGAAGGGATCACATGGTTCAACACCGGCATCATCTACCTAATTCCAATTCTAAATGGGTAAGCCCAACATAGTATATTTTGAAAAAGGGCCAGCTTACAGTTGATCCCAATAAGAATAACGAGGTTATCCTTACAAAGATGGTGGTTGACCAAATAGTTTTGCATTGACTTCTAGAAACTAAACAAAGCTACCTAGAAGGATCACTTTCCACTATCGTTCATTGATCAGATGTTGGACGGTTTGGCAAGTCATGCCTACTACTACTTCTTGAATGGTTATTCTGGCTATTTTGAAATCCCAATTGCACAAGAGGACCAAGAGAAGGCCAATTTCACCTGGCCATACAATACTTTCACCTTCTGTAGAATGTCGTTAGTGTATGCAAAGCACCCACCACTTTTCAACATCATATGATGGTCATCTCCTCTAACATGGTCAAGCGCCAAATCCAGATCTTCATGGATGACTTCTTAGTATTTGGAGATTCCTATGAAGAATGCCTACAACATCTGAGGATGGTACTTGAATGCTGCAAGGAGACCAACTTGGTTCTTAACTGGGAGAAGTGCCACTTTATGGTCACTAGAGGTTGATAAGGCTAAATTGGAGGTCGTTGATATATTACCATCTCTAATGTTAGTCAAGGGTGTTCGAAGTTTCTTTGACCATGTTAGATTTGATTGTCGATTCATCAAGGATTTCTCCCAGATTACCAAGCCCCTCTACAAGCTACTTGAGATGGACACCCCTTTCGTGTTCGATGAGCAATACAAACTAGCATTTAAAATGCTAAAAGAGGCTCTTGTGTCTGCACCAATTATCATATCTCTTGACTAGGAGCTACCTTTCAAGATCATGTGTGACAGGGATGATGCCCAAGTCAACTATGCAACTACCGAGAAGGAATTATAGACAAAATTAGTTATGTTTAGTGTAATATTTAGTCGTGTTTTAGATCAGTTGAGTCATATTTTGTTGAGAGTTTAGTTTATTTAATATGTTGAGTCAAGAAGTGGATTTTTGTCAATTTTATGTCTTAACACAGGTGGAGGAGCAAAGTTCGGAGAGCTAGGAGATGTGAGTGGGAGAAAGGTCGTGGACAGGAAGAAGATGCTATGAGGGCTAGTAGTTGCTAGTTCATTAGTAGCATTGGGTGTTAGAAGAAGTCTCGAACCAAGTGGTTACTATCTTACTAGCGAGCGCTGAGTTTCATGTAATTTGTGTGAAGACATCATGTTTACTTTAAACACTAGATTGTCACTTAGGTATTCTAGTTTGAATATATATAGGCCTTAAGACTTAGATTAAATCATTCTTGGACAGCTTTATTTACGACTCGTAGACCTAGCTTTTCATTTCTATTGCTTTTGTTCACAAGGATTATAATTGACAATTTGGATTGTTCAATCATCAAGGTATTTTGATACTTTTTAATCAAGAGTTGTATTTACATTCATCTTCTTGGTTATTTATTATTTGATTGATTTGTATTATGTGTTTGTTAATTAAGATTGACAACCTTGATTCGTATCACATATTTTGTCCGCTTTGTTTCGTTACATTTTGTTCTATATTGTTGTTTGAGTTTGTGATTGACAATCCTAGGTTCCCAAAACAATATTAGAATTCATAGTATTAGAATCACCAACCACTCGCTTAGCTTAAATTTTGAAATTCATAATCTGGTATTTATTGCAATTGATTCTTTTGTCCCTATAGATATGACTTGATTTGTCTCTTGTGCATGTTTTTAACCCAAGAATTATTACACCAATATGCATAAGCCTTAGGGTTTTGGAACTGTCATCTAGTTAATCATGCGATAGTGTCCGAGCGATTGCTATGGATAAGTTTAGAACATCTAGGTTTTTGACCCCTAATGGTACCTGAGTGCATAGCACTCGCTAGGCCTTCTAAGCTTAGTTTTCTTGACTTCCTATTTTATTGGTTTAGATTCTATTCTAATTTTAAACAATTTTAGATTCATTTTTTATTCCTAAAAGATCATCTTTTATTCTATTTTCTTATGCTTTGCCTCTTGTAATTAGCCATTAGGACTTTTAAATAGGAATAAACTTTACTTTTCATTTTTGATCTATTTAATAGGCTTAGTTATATATATGCCATGAATCGTAGGATTTTGGGACATTTACTCTTGCAAATTTTGAGACTCTTGGAGATTTATTAAATGGACTAATTTTAGTTAGTCACATGAGGACAAGGTTTGATCATCATGACTAAGCTTTTTCTATCTCTCTTATGTTAATTATAATTATGTTCTTTGTGCTTAATGAACGTTCATAGCAAGTCGATCTCTATTGAGCACGATGCCCTAATTTATGATTAATTGTTTTTGTGAATTATGTTTCGAATATCATGCATAGTAATTGTCAATTGATAACTTTGATACTTAGCTTGATGATTCTAATTGAGGAGATGGAATCAATTAGCAAATTTTTAGTTATAAATAAAATATCTTGATATTGTAAGAATAACTTGTTCGAAACAATCTTTATTATTGAGTTTAGTTGAAAATTAGGTCTAATTGATGATAGGGTTAATTACTAGTTTCTAATGAGCAAAAACGTTACCAAAATACATTAGAAGACCTTGAGTACTAATTAAAACTTCATAAAAATCATACTTTTGCATGAATAGTTAATCCATAAAATATCGTGCTCATTTATTTCCTTCAATTTTATAACCCATTTATTTACACTATTGCTTTTGTTTGTTTTCTTGCAAACTGGTTATTTGTTTTATAACTTGATAATTTGCTACCTCTATCAATTGTCGACTTCAGTATAGACGTTAATTATCACTATAATATTTGAATGCGTATTTATTATGTATTTAATTTTCCATATATCGAGTCTGTGACCAAAAGAATCTATGCGGTGTGGGGAATGGATGACCAAAATTAATTTTGCCAAATCGGGTAATTCGAGAAGTGTTGACAATGCTAAGATTATGTTTTTTTCTTCTTCAGTATCTCATCGCAAGACGTTAACTTTCATTGTTAATAAACTCCATTGATATCTACCATTTTATTTTCATAAATGAAGCGTTGATTTATTAAAACATAATTTTTTGCTATTATTTTATAAAAGCGTGCAAATTACGTAGTAATTTATTAATATGGCAGCACTGCCCCCACATTTACTTAATTGGGTAAATTGCTTTCCCGTTCCTCTCATTTGCTTAAATTACTATTTTCCTCTCTACTGTTTCAAAAATGATGATTTCATCCTCCAGATTTGATTTAATAGCACTCTAAGGTCCCTGGTGCGGAATCGAAAAAACCTCCGGTAACCAGGAACCTGAAATGACCAAATTGCTCCTCCCTCTTCCTCCACTCATCTTCCTTCTCTAACCTCTCTTCCTTTTCCGGTTCTCCACGTCGGCCACCACCTCCAAGCTTTCGTCCTCCCTTCCCGTCGTCCTCGTCGACTCGCTAGAGTTTCTCTCCCTCTTAACCTCTCCAGTGATGGAGACGAAGACAAATATATTTCCTCCATCGTCGGAAATTGCCGCGGGTGATTTCGTTCATGACGATTCCAGTGTTCCACGTGTTCGGTTCTTCATGATGGTGAGGGCGGCGGGAAGGGAGGATGGGAGCTTGGAGGTGGTGGTCGACGTGGAGAACCGGAGAAGGAAGAGAAGTTAGAGAAGGAAGATGAATGGAGGAAGAGGGAGGGGTAATTTGGTCATTTCAGGTCCCTGGTCGCCGGAGTTGTTTTCCGATTCTGTCACCAGGGACCTTAGAGTGCTATTAAATCAAATCTGGAGGATGAAATCATCATTTTTGAAACAGTAAAGACACAAATAGTAATTTAAGCAAAGGAGAAGGACGGGAAGACAATTTACCCTTAATTTAATTAATCAAGCAGCTGAGTCCGGACTCCTTCGGCTTCGGTATCGAATTTCAGCTATGGCCCATTAGTACTTTTCCGACTATAGTAGTTGTTTTTACGTTTTAGCATAAAAAAAGACTATCATTGGTTTTAAACTTAGTAATTGTTTAAAGGTTAATTTTAGAAAAGTTTATTTTTATGGCTTTGAATTTAGAGCGGACTGAAAAAACTTATTCAATAGAATAAAAAATAGATCACGCATTAACATATTTTATTTTTTAATATTAACAAATTTTGTATATCATATTGACATATTTTATATATTAATATTGACATGTGTAAATTTTATATATGAATATTTTAGGTAAAAAAATAATTTTATTCACATATTTTGTATCTTAAGATTGATATATATATATATATACACACACATTGTGTATCATATTAACATATTTGTATAGCAACGTTCATCTTATGTATTTTATTTTTGTATTTTTTAAAAAGATTTATATATGTCAATATATTGACATACGAATTATGTCAATATTAAAATAATCGGAATGATAATATTAAAGAACAAAACATATGAGCATCGTACATTTTTTTAATTCATATTGTTTTGAATAATTTTCCTCGATGGCTAAGTCATCCCTGATTTTTATGTGTTAGCTTGTCAATTGTTTTTGTTTTACTTTTTCTAACACGAAATACCTAACCTAAAAAGGATGTTATCTAAACTCATTTCAAGTAACTACGATAAAACTATTACTGTCATGGATATGACATTACTCAACTTTGAATAAGATAGATTTTTTTACATATAATTAATTAATTTTATATTATAATGAAAATCAGTCGAACCAGTTTATTGGCTGCTTATCTTCGGCAATCTATACATTATTTTTTCAATTTCTCTTTATCCTGATAAATCATCGATTTTACCTATAACTAGAAAGCACTTATGTTATTGGTCAAGCTCTTCAATTTTTTTATAGCATGATGATGATTATAATGCTTTATCGGAGATAGTTTGAGTGTTTTTTCTGCAACTGAACGGAACAGAATTATCAAGATTCTATCGCAAAATTTGGTTTGAGAAATGAAGAATAATTTATTACAAATATACATGCAAGTTTTAACTGTGATATTCAAAATATAATCTAGTGCTATTTTCTGACTAAAAACAAAATAAAAAAATCGAATAACTATCCTAATAAAATGATAAATCATATCATATCATATCATAAAAAAATATAAAAATATCTGAAAGTAAAGATAAATTTTTAAGAGGCATAATCCGACCCAAATATAAATCATCAATTCCAACAGAAATTAACATTGCACATTATTGGGGAATATGTTTTGCCACATTACACAGCGTTGAAATACATTTTTGGCTTGTAACTGACTTTTGTTCATGCGTCTTAGATTTATAGTATGCTCGTCCTTTTTTGTGTAGATAATATGCTGTTTCATTTTCACGAGGGGATACACTAGTGCGAAGTAATGATAACCTGTTTTTATACCCTATTTTTTGATATCAAAAGCTACATCTTCAACAATCAAATTATATTTGTATTCAAATATTTATTGTACTAATTAATTTTAGTTCTACATACATGTCAAACTACAAATGGTGACAAAAAACATTATACTGTACTATAATATGATTATGAGAGTCTTCGAACTCCTAACATCTTGTTAAACTGTGTCCAATTTAATTAATTTTTTTTAGGGAAGTTACTTGTTTGGTTGTACATACCTATATACTCCAATACTACAGTGTAAGAATCATCCATAACAAAACCTAAGCACAATTTAACTAATTGCCTAAACCAGACTGACCAGAAATGGCTTCTGCATAATCACTTGTGGCTTTATTCATCGTTAGCTTGTCTCTGTTGGTTACAGTCCTCGCCTCCTCCCGTCCTCTTCATCTCTCAAATTCAATCTCTTCATTTCCATCTCTACCCTCAATCCCGGGACTTCCCACCCCAGTTTCCCGTCTACCAAGCCCAACTTCACTCTTCCCGAAATTCCAAACTTGCCAATTTACCTCCCAAATATCACACTCCATTGCCTCCCCGCAAAATGATTATAATCTTCTCGTGCGTATGCGATTGTTTGTAAAATAATCACAAATAAGCTTTGATGCATGTGAGAACATGCATTCATTTAGTCTTAGTTTGTTCAGTTTTCGTCATGTTTTAGGAAATGTTAAGTCGAGTCTTGTATTCATTTTGTTTCATTTTGTTTATTTGGTCAAGGAGAAGATTGTCTGTTGTTTTTGTGTGTTTTGTTGGTGTTTAGGAGCATTGAGGAGTCGGAGCAAAGATCGGTGGTCATAAGCAACGAATTGAGCAAAAATTGGAGGCATGAAGGCAAGAGAAAAAAGAGGGACAGAAAGCAAGGCCACCAAGAATTCGCTGGGCTAGTTTGAGGAAGAGAAACGAGAAAGAGGAGAAAGAGCAAAAAGGGGCAGTAGCTAACCCCAGTGTACGCTGGGAAGCCAGCGTACGCTTGGAAGCCACTGGCCTCGTCCGAGCCAGAAGAAGAGAAAGAGGCAAAAAGGGACAGAATGCAACCCCAGCGTACGCTGGCTTCCCAACGTACGCTGGCCTACTGCAGGGGACAAGAGGAATTGCTCACCTAACTTCCCATTCAGCTTGGTCTAAAGTTGGTTGGCCCACAACTTTTGGCAAAGGACAAGAGAGGGAGTAGGCTGCCATTGCAACACAACTTTGAGAGGAGAGAAAAAAAGGAGAGCTTGGAAGAAAAAGAAGAAGATCAAGAAAGCTTAACCAAGAAATCCTCCAAGTTGTAGATTTAAGTTTTTAGACTTTATTTTGTGTTTTTGGATATTGTTCTTGAGAATATTGAAATCAATATTTGAATTTGATATCATCAAGGTACTTCTATTTCCTTTGTTCTTAAGATTATTTCTATTGTTGAAGTTCTTATTTATATTCGATTCAATGAATGCTTAGTCGATGATCAAGGATGACAACTTGGTTTAGATCATAGCTTTCATATGCTTATCTCAACTTAGTATTGTTAATGAATCCAGGCCTGACAAACTTAGATTCATAGCGATATTGGGCTTGCAGTTTAGAAGTATCGTTAAAAGATTGAGATTGACAACCTTGAGATTTTGCGATATTATTGGTAATAATAGTGTTAGATCATCAACCCAACGATCCATTTGCTTAGCTTAAGATTTAGGAGCGCATAAACTGGTACTTGACGAACAATTTTCAATCACCTTTCCCTATGGAGACGATCTTACTTATCATGATATTACTTGTACGATCGTGTAATTTTTGCACGTATAATTGATCATAGTTGGACTGCATCAAGCTCTTATAAAAGAAGGCGTGTAACACTGTGCCGAATGCAGTTTCCATGCAAGGCTACCTTATAATTTTAATGTTTTTGTATGAATCTGATATTTGTATCGGTTTGTCATGTTAGAATATTTTTATTTGGGATTTGTAGTTTTGCACCTCGATTTGTTGTTTGAAAAGGTATATTTATTGCACTAAATTAAAAAACATCAATTGTACATATTCCGTCTGAAGGATGCACAACATACGCAACAAAAACACAAAATTTAAAAATGTACTATCTATATCCCTAAGTGAACCCACCTAAGAGGTGTTATAACCTGTGTTAGATTACAGGGTTACAGCTAGTGGATTCGTTAAAAATTCACGATATGAAAAAGTTCTATGGAAATAAATCATAGTAGAAAAAAAATCATCGTTACTATAATCCACAAGACATATTAGTTAGTTCAGTCTGAAAATAGTCATACAATAGAATTTTCTGTTTTCACCATTCTGGCGTAGGAAGCCGAATGAATAAGCTCACAAGATCAAGTGGACATGTGCATGGCGTTGCATGATAATTGTATTGCTTTAATTTCGTCGTATCATTGTAAGCTCATCAGACATTTAGTTCATTTTCGTAGCATCAACAAGGCAAGTTAATGCCAAGAATTAGGGAGATTAAAGAGGTTCCAAACAACCAGATGGAAGGGGAGAAGGTCCGGCCAGTTACTCCCTTAATGTCGCCTTAAAATCCGCCTCCTTATAAGCTCGCTACTTGAATGTAATAATCAGCATATTTAGAACAAAAGAGAACCTTTTCGAGTGTGAATTCATGAGGAGTGCATCCGTGTTTACCTCGCCCTAGCTGGTTGTACATTGGACTCAATTCTCTTAGGAGCAAGAGAGTTTATCCTATTTCAACCATAGTGAAATCTTATACGCTTCTAACTACGCCACATTCGTAGTTTGACGTTCTGTCAAACTGACGATTCGCTTTTTTGTTCTACCTTAATTCTGCTGAACACCAAACGATCGATCGTCCATTTGGTCAGTCTGGCGTACGCCGGACAAGGTTGGCGTGCACCAATGATGAGTGTCAAAAACATTCATTATTCGTATACATTATAGTGTAGTTTTAGCTTTGTAATTAATTGTTTAAGTGTGTTTTCTTTGTATAAATCTTGTAAATTGTATATTTTGTTCTTTTCACATGATCTTGTGTTTTTACTATGTTTTCTCATTTTATAGGAGCTTTGTGGACAATATTTGATGAATGCACAAGCAAGACTATGAATGCACAAGCAAGACTACGAATGCACAAGCAAGACCACGAGGTTGCGAGCAAAATAGTTTTGACAAACCAATGCAAGGAGGGCAACCAATATGAAGAAAAAGGAAGCCCATGGAGTTTTCTAACTCCATTGGGCTTGATCCACTCAAAAAATCCTTGGCTTGCCATGGAGGGCGCCAAATATTGCATGGAGGGCGCCATATGCCTATGCCAGCCTTGACCTCTTCTGACTTAAAAAATCATAAATTCCTCATACAAAGTCGGATTGAGGCGCCGTCAGCGACATTTGAAAGTAGACATCCTTAGCTACAATCTATTAAAATGGAATCTTCTGGTTCGGAGTCTGATTGGTCCAAATTGCAAGAAAGAAAGACGTCAATGCAATAGTGAGAATGGAGGGTGCCAAAAATAATGGGGTGGAGTGCGCCAAATTGCCACCTCATGCATGGAGGGCGCCATTCTTCAATAGAGGGCGCCAGGTATGATCATGCCAGCCATTTAAGTCATGCCTCTTGCCAAAAACAAGTGGGAAACATCTTGCCAACTTACCTTAACTTATGTGGAAAATGATGAAAGGTGGAGACCAAGTTAAGTTAGTTGTTAGGATATTAGATTAAGTTAGAGTTTAATATTTTCTATTAGCTAAGTTTGTAGTTAGTTAATTAATTAGCTAAGGCAAGAGGAGGCAGCTAACTCCAAAAGAAACCCACGAACCAAAGAAAAAAAGAAGAGAGGAGAGGAGGCCGAGAGCAAATGAAGAAAAAGAAGAAAAAGAAGGAGAAGGAAGGAGGAGGAAAACTAGGCAAAAACCAAGATTAGGCTTGGACTTGTAACACCTTCCTAACCCTCTTTACTTCTTTATGTTTATGCTTTATCCTTGTATATGTAATATATATGTTTGTTTTTGTAAATATGTGTGAGTAGTTATATTTATGAGTGTGATCATTTGAAATCCTAAACTTAGCTAATGGTTTAAGGTGGTAAAAATCAAATGGATTGTGTACTTGTTAAAAAACTTAATGCTTAGTCTAGATTGGCCACCTAAGTCTTCGAACATAATCAAGTCTTGAGACCGAAAGGAGATAGACTTGATCAAACATTTAACTTGTTGATCCGTTTCCTTATGAGATGTGGACTCCTCTTTGGTGATGGATTATCCAAAGGGTGATATTTATAGTTGGTGTTTAGTTAGGATTAAGTGACTCGTGGGGGCGAAAGCACATCGAGTTCACTTAATCCTAAGTAAAGATCAATTTAGACTAATCTAGCGCGAAAGTGTAGATTAGTTGCCTTGAAACATCGGAATCATGACACGAACTTAATAAATCCCTAAAATCATTCAGCTTGTTTAGGTGATCGATGGTATCTTACCTACTTTAGTTTAATTTTCTTGTCCTTATATTTATTTTGTTGTTGTTCTTGAGTTGTTATTTTGTACTTGTTAGTGTGTTAGTTACCAAAACCAAACCATTCAATCCAAATCAAGTTCCTAAAACATAATAAGTAAGCCGAGTAAGGCGCAAACTCAATCCTCCTGAGAATGATATCCTACTTCATAAACTATATTGCGACAGTGGTTGGAGGTGTTTCACGATGCCAAAGACCACTTATCATCAACCAACCTTTGACCAATTGAAGCTTCGGTGTGCGCCAACTATACCTGGCACGAGCAGAAAGCTCGCGGATGAACAGACTTGGCATGCACCAAGTTATCAGCAGAGTTATAGCGAATTGCAACAATGAGTAAGTACGGGATTGTCATCCCATAAGGACTGAGTTTATAGGCCTACTCTTTGGTCTACTTACTAGTCTAGGATTAGATTATGAAGTTTGGTTTGTTGAACACATGATCTAAAGTCTAAAGTACGAAACTAAAGATCAAAAGAACTAACACTTAGAAGGTTTGCTTTCAAAACTAATTTTTAACAACTTAAAAGACAAAAGTGAGTTAAGTACCAAAACGAGCAACATAACCATAAAAATCAGGGCGTTTATTAAGCATGTGATATGGTCCGAGTGTTTCAACCTACACTTTCAGACTAGATTGATATAAGTCAATCCTTAACTAAACTTATAATGGCAAGATGTGCTTTCGCCCCCAAAAGCCATATAAACTCAGTTAAACACCAACTATGCGTATCACTCAAAGGACAATAGGTAGGTTACAAAAGAAAATTTTTCTTCTAGCAAGAGTACCAATCATCAAACTAACCTTTTCATCAATTCTATCTTCTTTTGGTCTCAAGTTTTGACTAAGCACAAAGGCTTGGTGATCAAGCAAGTCTAAGCATGGTATGAAGCATGTTAGTACAAACACATTCCTAACCATTTTCAACCCTCAAAATTGTGGCTACATGTAAGGTCTAAAGGCACTAAACTCAGAAAAACAATTACTCACACATACTTGATATGAACATCAAAAGCATAAACAAGAACAACATATATATATATATATTTAACAAGGAAAGAGTAAAAAGGAAGAAGACTTATCAAAGTCTAAAGCCTTTTCCCCCTTTCTTCAGCTCGTCCAAGAGAGAGAGAGGTCAGGTTTATTTTTTATCTTAAAACTTACACTTCTTTTACACACTAGACTTAGAAAGAAAAATAGTCTATATACTAATCTTAATACTCAAATAGTTAACAAAATATCTAAACTAACTTATCCTAAGATAAATATCTACCCAAAATATCTAAGAAGTCAGCCATTTTATTCTCCTGCTCCTCACAAGCCTTAAACCTACTTGAGTTTTTCTCCCATTTGTTAGTCCAATACTCAGCCACTTGCATTCTGTCAGTCTATCACTTGCATTCTATCAGTCTATCACTTGCATATGCTAACTTCATATGGCGTGTGCCAGGTCTTCAGTTTTGCTCGTTCTCTGTGTGCGCCTAGTTGTCTGAGTGAATGGTTGTTCGAGTGACAGGTCTTTGGCGTGTGCCATGTCCTTTGGCATGTGCTAGCTAGCTGTGCTTTGTACTCCTCACCTTTGCAACTATCCTCTTGTTCTTGCCTTCGCGTGTCCGCTCGCTTGTCCTCCACTTCTCCTCAAATTTGCTCCTAAAAACAAGCAAAATCAATGAAAAAAAATAAACTCTACAAAAACACACAATGAACGGAAACTAATGCTATGACAACTAAAATGCAAATAAATCAACATAAAATACTAAGAGTAACCTGCTAAAAAGACTCAAATAATGAGTGTTTATCATACTCATCATACCCCCACACTTGAATCATTACTTGTCCCCAAGCAAAACTCAAAATGTAGAAGCAAACTAGACAAAAATAACAAAAGAACAAACAAACATATAACAAGGTAAAGACATGACATGAATGGCTCAACACTTAACTTCCCTCAAAAACATTGATGAGTGTCAAAAACACTCATTACTTATGTACCTTTTACTGTAAGTTTAGCGTTTGTTACATATCGTTTTTACGAGTTTTCTAAGTCTTTATCTCGTTTTTGTACATATTGTTCTCTTATCGTGTTTGTTCGTTTTTCTTATGTTTTCTTTATGTTTAGGATCTTCATGGACGATGATATCACAATGCACGATCTAGATCACAAGGTTGCGAGCAAAATGGCATTGAAAAACCGAATGCACAAATTATTTCCAAGGCTAACCATGTTGTTCGCTGGGCCAGACCTTTTGCACGAGAAAAATCATAACTTCCACATACAAAGTCGGATTGAGGCGCCGTCAGTGGTATTTGAAAAAAGACATCCATATCTACAATTTGCCAAAAATATTGTTTTAAAAATCGATGACGTCATTGCAGCTATAACGGTGATGATGAAGCATGACAAGGCATGACTAAAGCATGACCAAATGCATGACATCACATGTGGAGGGCACCAACTTTGTGGTGGCTGCATGAAAATCTCGCCTCTTGCCAAAATAAGTGCCCGACACAGATTTTTCCTAAACAACTAAGTTTAACTTATGTGGAAATTAATAAAAGTTGGAGACAAGGTTAAATTGGTTAGTAAGATTTTAGATTAAGTTGTAATTTTATATTTTTCATTAGCTAAAGATTGTAATAAGTTAAGTATTATGTCTTAGGCAAGTCATTCCATGACTTAGCAAGAAAAAAACTCAGCCAAAAGCAAGGAGAGGCCGTGAGCAAAGGAGAGAAAAAAAAGGAAGAAAAAAAAGAAGGAAAAGAAGGAGAAGGAAGGAGAAGAAGAAAAAGAAGAACCAAGCTTGTGCTTGGAATTTGTAAACCTCTCTTGCCTTTTCCATTCTTGCTTTCCTTGCTTGATTATGTAAATTAAATGTATGATAAGTGTGTTTATGTATAAGTATGTTTATGTTAAAGTTTTGTGCTAATATGTGTGAGTAGTTACTTATTGGTGTGATACCTTGAAAACTTAAGTTTTCTAATGGTTCAAAATGGGTAAAAATGTTAAGGATCATGTATATGTTAAAGGACTTAATGCCTAGTCTAATTTTATCACCTGGAACTTTAAAAATAATCAAGTCTTGAGACCGAAAGGAGAAAGACTTGATCGAACGTTTAACATGTTGATCCATTGCCTCGTGAGATGAAAATTTTACTTGGTGATTGGTTATCCAAAAGGGTGAAGTATATAGTTGGTATTTAGTTAGATTTATGTGACTCGTGGGGGCGAAAGCACATCAAGTTCATATAAGTTTAGCTAAAGATCAATTTAGACTAATCTAGTGCGAAAGTATAGATTAGTTGCCTTGAAACACCCGGATCGTGACACGTACTTAAAAACCCAACGAACCATATAGTTTACTTAAGTAATCTAAGGTATCACACCACTTGTTTTAAGTTGATATATACCTTGTGTTCTTGTGTTTTATTTGTGTTCTTGCATGATTTAAGTTGGTTGTATTTTCATTTTAAGCATGTTAGCTTGTTAGTTGTCACTTAACCAAACCAAAGAAACCAAAGACATAAAATTCTTAAAGTTAAGCAAGTAAGCCAAGTAAGGCGCAACCTCTTTCCTCGTGGGATCGACAACCCTACTTCATAATCTATTTTGCTACGGGTGTGTCAAACACCTAACCATCAAACATCAGCTTACATTAAAATACCATCATAAACTAAGTTAGTTCATCGATTCAAAAAGCAAAGCACCTAGTAGACACCTCAACACTCAATTATTTAAGCAAGTGTTAACTCTACGTAAAAGATACTAGAAGGTTGACTTTACAAGGATAAAAAAGTGTTTCACTTATATAATATGTAGGGTCAACTTTCTATCACTCGCATACATGTCAATATATCTCAAAGCATCCTACGTCTTACTCAGCATTATCTAAAAGTCGCAATGGTTGCTAATGATTGGGGGATCTATTCATTGGGTTGTAATGGGGCTTAAGGTCAATGTGAGGTAAAATATTTGGATAGTAGCTAAATCACCCAATTCGAGGACATGTCACAAATGCAACCAATCATTCGTCTAATCTAAACATCCTCACAAAAGATAAATTAGGCACACTCCCTAAGTAAGCCAATGAACTAAGACTGAGAAGCACGAGTTTTGCTAGAAACATGCTTATTCAACTTTATATTCTTTTTTACTTCTTATTCTTTCTTTTTTTTCTTCTTTTCTTTTTTTATTTTTTTGAACAAGAACAACACTTAGCATGTTCTAGGCAAAAACTTCAACAAACTGTACAAACTTAGCATGTTCTAGGCAAAAACTCTGCTTCCAACATGGCCATAACTACAACATCCCAACAAACATAACCCAAATCCAATAGAGAATATCCCCACATGTGCAAACCTATACGTCCTCGAATCGGATGATCAAAGGTAGGGAAGATGGATGATATAAGGTTTGTAGTTGGCTTCCTCATCTAAGATCAAGAAAAGTCTAGGCTCAATGGATCAAAACAATGGATATATAAGGGATTTTGTCTCTAAGGCTCTAGGCTCGAATGTCAAAGAATGCCCCCGTCTTTTCACTAACTTCCACACAACCTAGACTATGATAAGTACTAGTAGTATACCTCGATCAACTGACTTTAGTATGCATCTCATGAAAAATATAGAGACTGGTGTCTCTTCCATCAGCTTAAATACTTACAAGATACACTCAGCAACCCTCTAGTCTAATTTGCATAATGAGACCACTAGTCTAAACAATAGAGTATGAGGTTTCTATCAAATCCTAGGCTTTGCACTCGAATTAAATCCCTAACTAAGAGAATAATAATATTCTAACACAAGTTGAAAATTTTTGAGGGGGGTCAAATTTTTGAAAAATTCATGCCAAGCCTAAACCTAAACAAAACAACCTAACATGCTAAACAAGTTTAAACATCCTAAACAAGACTAAACAACCTAAAAGAAAGATTCCTAGAAGGAACCCTCTCCCATACTTGAATGACACATTGTCCTCAAGATGTTTAAGATACTTATAAACACCTAATCACAAAAAGTAAACAAAGGTGAGACAGTTTTATCTCAATGACCTAGTACATTAAGAAGTATCAGGGAAATTTAACCCTGAAGAGCTCAAACTGGGAACACTTCCGTACCAAATCACCAAAGATATGAATAAACTAATCTCAAAACATGCATACATACATAATTCATAAACATGTAAATTCAAAACATATACAAAAGAACAAAAGTCAACATGCAACACATTAACTCACTAATGGCGTGTCATGTAAACTACCTTTCCTTGTGACCTTTTCAGCTTTAAGCCTAATAGGATCCCCTTGTAGTAACACAATACGAACATTATATGCACACAAACTCAAAAACATAATCAAGAAAATAAACAAAGAAAGTTTAATAAAGAAAAAGGAAAAAAGAGCTCCCTATCATTTTTCTGGAGGAGGTGGTGGGAATATGAAGCTGCTGCCAAAGTTTTCCACCAGTGCGTATCTACTCATTGTGCGCATTAATCTACACATACTACACCTACTATTCCTCCCTCTAGGCTCTAATTGTGCCTCCATATGAGTGTTCTACTCGAACTAGGTTTTCCAATTTGTTGCGTGGGTCATGGCAACATCCTGAAGCTACACACACAAAGCAGCAACATAATCAGTATGATCACAATCAACCTGTGGGCCTGGTACTCGATGGCTTGGTCCAACTGTGTCATGCTGCTTTTGATCCTCCTTAACTTGCTCTCGTTCTCTCGGCTCGGGCATGGGCATATTTGCCTTGAGGCAATCATGTACTACTCTTCTCTCTTCCCAGGGCTTGTACTCAACTATCTTCTCTCCATTTCTTGTCGTCCTCTTGATCAGCTTGCTGTAGTGGAGCTTCTGAATGTTGAGCCATATTGGCTCTCTAATAGTCCCCTGAAAAGCTACAAACTTTCTAGGGAAAAAGTGACGTGCAATACGCGAGATAATATAGCCTAAATACAGCTACCTAGGTCTATCAATAATAGAGTGTGCAAAATAGTCCAAGACCAAAGCAAATGTGCAAAACAAATGATTATGGCGAAGACAGTCAATAGCATACAACTTTGACCTAAACACCTTGGACTCCTCCCAATGTCCACTAAATGTCAAGGTCATGAATCGCTGGAAGATGCCTAGATATGGCTCCTGGATAAGAGCACTAGGCATCTTCCCTAACTCATACCAATCAAAGCCAGTAATCTCCTACCATACTAGATGAGCATCATCGGCAGGAGAGAAACCTAATGCTCTACCCCCAGGCTGAAGCTCTAGGACTGTATTAAATTGATCGACATTCATGCTCAATTCTCTATCAAATACACGTGCAGTAAATGATCCCCTATCTGCGGTAATCTGCAGTGTGCAATAAAAATCCAGAGAGATCTCCTACCTAGCCATGATGCTCCTATTAGTAAAATAATACCACCCCCACTTCTCTAAAGCAGCTCTCAATTCTACATCAACTCTTATCTTTTGCATATCAGCCTAGTCTACCCTAAAGTGACTCAAAGTAGGGAGATCTAATAAAAGTTGATACCTCTCTCCCTCCTAATCATTATAGATTGTGAAGGGAGCACCGTAGCGACCTATAATATCAAGCGAATTTGTTGCAGACAAATTTGAAGAGGAGGAATCTGATGATGAGGGTGTGGGAGTCCGTGTGTGCTTGGATGTGCAAGTGTGGTGTGGTCGGCTAGATCCTAAAACATCTGCCATGGTATTGGGTATTGTAGGTGTGATGAGTGTTGGGTATTGTGGGTGGAAGGTTGGGTGACATTAGGCTTGTGAAAATTTTCGGTTTTTAGAGGAGAGGAGGAATAGGTATTGTGTTTTTGTGATGT